>JASAMY010000474.1:0-89201 GCA_030248085.1 Paralinhomoeus sp. GSCO2_6
TCGTGTTGCGGGCCTGGCCGGGCCGGGCCTGCGATATTGAGCAGTTGGACGGGCCGAGCCGGGCCGGGCCTGGCCTGGATTTTGAGGGTGCGGGCCGGGCCGGGACGGGCCGGACTATCTGGCGGCCGAGCCGGGCCGAGATGTCCAGGCCCGTGCTCATCCCTAATAAGAACAGCCTTCTAGACCGGAATCGGATAGGCCGTCGCGCGTTTTGGTACTCGATCCATTAATACGAATGTCCAAATAGTTCTGAAATGTTATCGACAAACAAACACGAGCATACTTGCGAGCAGTTGCGACTAAGAACAGTCTTCTAGACCGGAATCGAATAGGCCGTCGCGCGTTTTGGTACTCGATCCATTAATACGAATGTCCAAATAGTTCTGAAATGTTATCGACAAACAAACACGAGCATACTTGCGAGCAGTTGCGACTAAGAACAGTCTTCTAGACCGGAATCGAATAGGCCGTCGCGCGTTTTGGTACTCGATCCATTAATACGAATGTCCAAATAGTTCTGAAATGTTATCGACAAACAAACACGAGCATACTTGCGAGCAGTTGCGACTAAGAACAGTCTTCTCAACCGGAATCGAATAGGCCGTCGCGCGTTTTGGTACTCGAGCCATTAATACGAATGTCCAAATAGTTCTGAAATGTTATCGACAAACAAACACGAGCATACTTGCGAGCAGTTGCGACTCAAGAACAGTCTTCTAGACCGGAATCGAATAGGCCGTCGCGCGTTTTGGTACTCGAGCCATTAATACGAATGTCCAAATAGTTCTGAAATGTTATCGACAAACAAACACAGACCATACTTGCGAGCAGTTGCGACTAAGAACGGTCTTCTAAGACCGGAATCGAATAGGCCGTCGCGCGTTTTGGTACTCGAGCCATTAATACGAATGTCCAAATAGTTCTGAAATGTTATCGACAAACAAACACGAGCATACTTGCGAGCAGTTGCGACTAAGAACAGTCTTCTAGACCGGAATCGAATAAGCCATAGCACGTTTTGGTACTCGGGGCTCAGGTGCGAAATGTCCAAATAGTTCTGAAATGTTATCGACAAACAAACACGAGCATACTTGCGAGCAGTTGCGACTAAGAACAGTCTTCTAAACCGGAATCGAATAGGCCGTCGCGCGTTTTCGTACTCGAGCCATTAATACGAATGTCCAAATAGTTCTGAAATGTTATCGACAAACAAACACGAGCATACTTGCGAGCAGTTAAGACTTAAGAACAGTCTTCTAGACCGGAATCGAATAGGCCGTCGCGCGTTTTGGTACTCGAGCCATTAATACGAATGTCCAAATAGTTCTGAAATGTTATCGACAAACAAACACGAGCATACTTGCGAGCAGTTGCGACTAAGAACAGTCTTCTAGACCGGAATCGGATCGGCCGATACACGATTTGGTACTCGAGCCATTAATACGAATGTCCAAATAGTTCTGAAATGTTATCGACAAACAAACACGAGCATACTTGCGAGCAGTTGAGTAGTAGATACCGCAAAACCTATGATAAGCCCCCCCCCCCTAAGTACAAGCGTCCGCTACGAAAAACATACGACCTACGATAAGAGCTCTCTCTATGGTTAGCGCGCAGGGGGGGATGGGAGGAGCGCCAACTATACCATAACGCGTCACAATCGCGACAATTTTGCGGAGTTTATTTGGTCGTGTTGGTGCAGCACCGTCTTGCGATCGTTACAAGGAGGATGTGACGGTGTCGTTACCGATGCTTCTTCATTAAAATGGTTCAACAGCGCGAATATTGCGTTGTGTGTTTCTGTGCTCTTAGTACATCATTGCCGGTTGGGTTTTATACTGTGAAATTGTAGGCGCCCCATCCCCCTCATGGTAGCCCCCTCCTTGATTAGCGCCACCCGTAAGGTCGTCCGAAATGGCAGGTGCTTTTCGCTTTTCGCGTGGAGAGTGTTGGCGCGAGTCTAGAGGGCGCCGACTCGGTTCTTGTCGTTGGCGCAGCGCATCAGCTGCCAGAAGTGCTTGCGCAGCACGGAGCTGCAGCCGAGCAGCAGGTAGGGCCGGCATATGGTTGCCGAGTCGCGCACCAGCACTCCCAAAGCGAACTCCTCGCGGTAGTTCAGGTCGGTTCTAGAGGCGTTCCCTGTGGCGGCAACAGTCGGCCGAGGGGGGTCGGCGAACGCGCTGCGTTACTTGAGCTGGAGCTGGACGAAGTAGACGCCAACCAGGGCGAGTAGGGCGAAGAGGAGCAGCGTGGAGACGGTGAGCTGGAGCTCTGCCTTCGACTCGTTCAACGCCTTCCGTCTGGCCGCCCTGTAGAGCAGGCCGGCGCAGACGGCGACGTTGAGCGCGCACACGACGGGCGCGACGGCGAAGAACAGGACGACGCTGAGCGTGAGCATCAGCGGAACGTAGTCGTCGGACTTGCCCACCCTGACGGCCTCCAGGAAGGGAGAGTGGTTCCGCATGGGCACGAAGGCCGTCTCGACGAGCGGAAAGAAGGGCCCGTTGATGGCGGTGGAGACGAGGAAGCAGACCGCGAGCGCCAGCGCCGTGTTCCGACCGGTCCACAACTGGGAACTCGGCTTGGATCAGGCTTGGCTGTCCCTCGCGCGCGCACGCACGCACGCACGCACGCACGCGCATTACCCCTCTGTGCTTGGTGGGCCGAAAGGTGGCCGTGAAGCGGTTGGCGCTGATGCAGAGCAGCAACGCCATCTGCACCCCGCCGGCCCAGTTGATGGTCATCATCGTGACGCGCCCCTCGACGTGCTCGTAGACCTGCATCGAAGGGCAAGCCAGTTCTGGATTGTTCCTGGAGAGAGGGCGCGTACAGCGTAAAAGGCGGGCAGCCAGCCGAGCATGCGCAGCCGCAGGCCGAACCACTGGAGCCAGAGCGAGAGCAGATCGATGGCGCCGGCCGCGATGGACAGACGGAAGAAGGCGGAACGGAGCCGCTCGTCGAGACCCGCCCTCCAGACGATCGTGAACAGGAACAGGACGTAGATCGGCACCGTCAGCGCCGTGATCACGCCCGAGATCAGCAGCTGCTCGCACGTCAGCCGGTTGCACGAGTAGACCACCGCCGGAGTTGCCATTGGGACGGCACAATTTCAAACTATGCAAAGTGTGCCGTTGTGTTGTGAACAGTGTATCTACCGTAAATCCTCCAATAGTGCCCCCTCAGCAATAGGGCTCGGTGGCAAGAAGTACCATGCGATTTGCGTTATACAGGGACACAAATCGAGCATTAGTTAAAGGCCAAAACACACGCCACCGTTCCATTCCGTCCCGTGCCGCGCCGTGCTGTCCTGCCGCCTATCAAATGCACGGTATCGATTTTCTGCCGGCAAAATTCAGCTGGCTTAAACTTGGAGGCCAAAACACACGCCACCATTCCGTTCCGTCCCGTCCCGTGCCGTGCTGTCCTGCAGGCGCCGACGCGCCTGTCAAATGCACGGTATCGATTTTCTGCCGGCAAAATTCAGCTGGCTTGAATTTGCAGGACGCAGAATTCGTAGCGCGCGGCAGGACAGCACGGCAGGGGACCAGGTGCCAGGTGGGAGGGGCCCTCCGACAAGGACCGTGGCCAGGCCCAGTGCCTGCCTTCGTCGGTTCCCGCACCCTGGACCTGGGACCAAGCTGGGCCACACCAGCCCCACTGACCAACGTCCCACCGGCGGGCAGTCCCCCAGCGGGCTCAGATGGTGCGCCCACTACGGCTACCTGCGACCTACGGCGGAGTCGGAAGGAGAACGGCGAATGGGACAGCTTCTGTCTGGCGGTGTGGTCGGCAGAGACTCTGGGAGGGCTGTGCCGGGATTGGTCGGCCCGATGCGCCTCGAGCGATGATAAGGGCAAAGTGGGCCCGGCGCTTCCCTTTTATGCCTGGGAGAAAGCAAACGCCAGACGAGCGCAGCCGCCACTCGCGACTGTCCGCCACAAGAAGGTCCGACGACGCCGCAAGGGAGCAGGGCGGCTGGGCGCCCCGGACGAGCACTGCGATCATCTGCGATCACCACTGCGAAAGCCCCCCGGGACAAGGGCAGCAACCCCCCCACCCGAAGACCCCCACCGAGGCCCCCCCCAAACACGACAGCGAAGCGCCAGCAGCACGCCAGCCCCCCAGCAACCAAGAGCGCAGCACCGAGCGACGCGCGACGGAAAGAAACACGAACAGAAGCACCGCCAACGCAGCGAGCCAGAGCAAGCCGACACCAACAACACAAACGCACAACACACCACCACAACCGCACCCCACAACACACCACGAAACAACCCACAACAACACAACCCAAAACACACACGACCAAACCCCCACAAACAACCAAACCAAACACCCACACACACCACAAAAAAAAAAACAACAACCAAACCCACACAAAAACCACCCCACAAACAACACCACCAAAAACCCACAAAACAACACCAACCCCCCAAACACACACCAAAACAAACCACCACCCCCGGCTCCCTTCGGGGCAATTAACAACAACAACAACGGCAGGGGACGGGACGGAACGGTGGCGTGTGTTTTGACCTCCAAGTTTTAAAGCCAGCTGAATTTGGTAGAAGTTGGCTGGTAGAAAATCGATACCGTGCATTTGATAGGCGGCAGGACAGCACGGCGCGGCACGGGACGGAACGGAACGGTGGCGTGTGTTTTGGCCTTAACGTATAAGTGGTGTGTACAGCTCAGATCAATGCATGACATTTTAGTGCTAAGAAACTGTTTAAAGTCACCTAAGAAGCGCAATACAATTCCAATAGTGCTCCCCCGGGGTGAAGAGGGGTTGAAAGTATAGTGCCCGGGAGCACTATTGGATAATTTACGGTATTTCAAACCGCCTAAAAAGCAGTCACACCCGCGGGTACACGCTGTATTGTTGGCACAGCAATTCAGAACACCCTTAGCGAGGCCGGTGCGCGAGGTCCTAATAATTACACCTTGTGAATACGTGAAGACTCGCAGGTGGCTGGCTAGCTGGACACAATGAATAACGCGCCGTGTGCTCGCATGTTCTCTGGAAAACGATTAGCCACCTCCTGGTTATTAGCTCGCCCAAATGGCTGAGACGGCATTCACGCACAATGCACATGCGTGCGGCAGCAGCGTTTACGTACGCCCTTGTGGCCTAAATTTCTATCTTGTACGGTACTTGTACTTGTTGCATGAAGATCCCCGCCCAGCCCCCCCCCCCCCCACAAAGTGCCTGAGGGTCTCTGATAGTGCCTGAAAGCATTTTAGGACCTGAAACTACCTGAAAGTACAGGAAAAGTGCTTCTCGCCACTTCACACACATGACACATACGTGCAAATACCACAAATTCTCCAATAGTGCCCCGAGACACATCTTTCAACCTCCCTTGCTTGGGTCACTGTTAGAGGAGGGCACGCACGACATTAGTTAACCTCCAAATTTGGTCTGGCAACGCAAATTTCGCAGCCAAAATTTGCTATTTTTCAATGGTTTTGGTTCATGCTGATCACGTCAGTGGGCCACTTGCTCTTTGAAAGGCGACCTCTTGAAAAATGTGGAAGTTGAGCTCTAAACACCATTTTTACGGCATTCTCAACTCAAACTACTTTATACGTATAGTCATATTATTACGGTGCGTATTCAGCGCCGTCTTCCACCCTACGCTCCCCAAGAGTGCTTCGTAGTGCAAATTTTTTTGAAATACTTTTGTAATTTTGCTTATTTCTGTAGCTTTGCAACTGCAATATGTCGGAAACGGACGTGCAAGCGAAACAGTCATCGTCGGAGGGCGAAGGCGATGGCGAGGAAGAATATACTGTCGAAGTTAACTTTTAATTTACATACATTTTTGCAATTTTTTTTGTTTGTTCAAAATACAGGTAGTTCATCTAGAAAATCGTCTCCAAACGGACCAACGGCAAGACCAAGAAAGTCGAGTACTTCTTGAAGTGGCAAGGATACGACAGGTGCTGCACTGCACACGTATTTGTTGATTAACAGAAATTAGTTTTAATTAGAAGTTTAATACACACACACACACGCATCCACACACTGTTTCAGTTCCGAGAACACATGGGAGCCGAAAGAGAATCTGGACTGCGCCGAGCTCATAGAACAGTTTGAAAAGGAGCAGGAAGCGAAGAAGGGCAACAGCGACAACAGGGACAACAGCGGAGGGCGGGGACAAAAGAGAAAGAGACAGAAAAGCGAACAGCAACAACGGCGAGCCGTTACGGCAGAGCCAAACAAACCGGTGGACAAAGCAAAGCGAGCCAAGCAAGGCAGCCTGCCTAAGGTCAGCGCGGGGGGGGGGGGTGTAAAACCCTTCCCATGGCGTGGGTGCATCCCTTGGGGGGGGGGGGCAGAATCTCCTCCATAGGTGTAGATTGGGTTAAAAGCCAGGGGGTCGGAGTTTAGGTGGGGGGGGGGGGGTCTAGAGGCGAGGCCTCCTGGGTAAAATTACCGGGTTTGGAAATTGCGGATGGGGAGGGGTCGAAATGGAAGATTTAGTTCTAAAATAACGTGGAACTGGGTACTTTTTGGTCCAAAATGGGTCCACCCAGACCCCCCCCAGACTTTTTTGGAAACTTTCTACTACATACTATAATGCAAAATAAATGCGTTTTGTACAGTGTTTTTTGAGCAAGAATCGACCCAAAAGTGTCTATTTTGCGTTATTTACAGTGTATTTTGACTAAAAAGTACCTATTTTCAGGTTTTTAGTGTATTTTTGACTAAAAATAGACCAAAAGTTGCCTATTTTTTCTGCCCAGACCCCCCTTCTCCAGATTTTCACCCCACCCACCCACCAGCCACCACCCCCCCCCCCCAGAAAGTGACCGAACCCTCCCCCCCCCAGCCCCCAGGTCCAATTCCCGGTTACAGGTATGTCTGGGCTGGCATTGGCCAGGGGGGGGCCTTGCTCCAGCAAAAAAAAGTGGGACAGCTATGGCTGGTGGGGGGGGGGGGTTAAACCCCAAGAGCAAGACCCCCTGAACCCACCTGTGCAGCTAGTGCCATCCCGGAATTTTAACGTGGAATTACCTCCCCCCCCCCCCCTACAAGATTGCTTTACCCGGCCTTTTGTCCAGGTGGCTTTGGACCCTACTCTCTTCTCGACATCCTTAACCCGTAAGTGTAGGTTGGGTCTGAAGCCAGGAGGGGGTGTCTGGGTCTGGGATTCAAGTCATAGGTGTAGATTGGGTAAAACGCCAGGGGGGGGGGCGGTGGCTGGGGGTATCGAGGGGGGAGGGTCTCCCGCCATCCCGCCGGGATCGGAAATTTTGGAGGGGGGGGGGTCGAAATGGAAGATTTCGCACCAAAATAGCGCGCAAATAGGTCCTTTTTGGTCCAAAATGTGTCAAAACAACACCTAAATAGCACTTTTAAGCGCTTTTGGGTCATGCTACACTGAAAAAGGACACAAAAATACGCATATTTACCTATTTCTTTCAATAATGAGAGAGGGTTTCCTGCAACTTATCCGGGATGGCGATGGCCAGGGGGGGGCCTCTCTCCCGCAAAAATGCGGGATGGCCTTGGCCAGGGGGAGGGTGAACCCTCCCTAGACCCTCCCTGAGCCCACCTATGATTCAAGTGGGGGGGGGGGGTGGTCTAGCTAGAGCGATCCCGGGTAAAATGTCCAGGATAGGAAAATCTGTATGCCCTGAATATGACAATTGCCCACGAAAATTGGGCCTAGGGAGAGGGTAAATCGCCTTTTTTCGAAGACCTGTGGCTTACTAATTCTTTGCTAATTGACAGGAGAAGCAAGAACCGAAGCTTCGAGGCTTTGAGAGAGGCCTGCCAGTTGACAAAATCCTGGGGGCGACGGACAGCAGTGGCGAGCTGACATTCCTCATTAAATGGTAGGTCTTTTCTTCTTTGTTTTTGAGAAATATGGTGGGTTTTTTGTGTGGTTGCATTTTGCTTGTTCTTTATCGGCCAGCCAACAGTACAGCGGAGGTGCTTGGGTCGGGGACGGGATAGTGTGTGGAGGGAAGTTGAAACGGGTGAAGTATCTACTTTGGGGGGGGGGAGGCTTATGACGGCTGGTGCGAAAGGTTTGTGTAGCCAGTATTTCTCATACAAGTGGCCTATGGTTTGTTTTAGCAATTGTCTTGTATTTAGGTATATTCCTTTATCCCAGCAGCCCAATTTTTTTTGGTTTGCGCGCCTGTGTGCCTTTGGTTCCAAGTTTTATTGATTTTCGTACGGGGGGCTGCTGATTCATGAAATTATTAAAAATAGTTAAATGTTTAGACTATTTTTAAAATTAAAGCTTTTAACGCCATTCGATGCGGCTTGTCGAGCTGGTTCCGAAAATGCTAGGTTATTCTGATTTTATCAAGTTTCGGTCGAGAAAATTGCGAATAACTATCCAGTATTTAAAGAATTCCAAGAATCCAACGTCAGTAGCCACTGCACAAAAAGAACTCTATCAAACTTGGTATTTCAATTCGCAGCCACAGGAGGTATATGTACGAAAATTTTCAGCGCAATCGGTTCTGGGGAACCATGGGCTGGGGGGTGGGTGGGTGAACATATATGAAACACCCTGTACATGCGTGCGGTGCAGGAAGCAGACGGACGAGGCTGACTTGGTGCCAGCGAAGGTGGCGAACGTCAAGTGCCCTCAGGCGGTGATCCAGTTCTACGAGCAACGTCTCGTCTGGAACACCACCCACTCCATCTCCAAGTGATCATCAGTCATCACTATCTCAGCTGATAGAGATGAGCATGATCATGATCAGGGAATTGTCTTGGTGGAAACAAATTGTTTCCATGCAGTGGGGTGTGTGTCACACTACTACTGGACTGGAACGGAGGGAAATGGAAAAATGTTGGGGTGGGGCATGCCGCATGTGTTCATTTTTTTTATCACTTATTCCGCATTTACAGGTGGGAAATTGTAAATTATATCGCAAATGTACAACTCAACTTCCAATGTACTTTAGTGGTGTGACACTGCTCGCTTGTCAGTTCGGATCCGCTGTTGCTTTAGGCGCTAGTGTTGAGGCACTGTTTGCATTGTTGATGGTTAGTGACGTATTGGTGAAACCGTAGAGCCCTTGCACCGTACTCGATCTGTTTGTGCGGCATTTTATTTTCGGCACAAATTCGACTCTGCTATGTAGTGGCACAGAATAAAAAAAACTATTTTGACGACAACCACTGACACAGCACAATGGCCATAAACTGGATCACAAGATCACAGGGCGGTGCCGTATAAAAATAACAATGGGCGTTGTTCTGCCATGAGGCAAGGTGGGCCCCACCTGGCACTAATTTTTGGCCATAGTCATGGTACAGCCCAAGACCAGGCTAACCCCTTGCCCAAGGGGGTTGCTGTGGGTTTTCCCAGCAGGGGACCGAACCCCCGACCTCGCGGTCAGGAATCCAACCCCGCCGGAATCCAAACGCAGGAAGACCACGCCACAGCCCCACACAGAAATGAGAAGATACTTGCGTTCTCTCCCCTTCTTTCCCCTATACCTGCAACTGGGGAGCTTGGGGAATTTTAAATTTTGTGGGAGAAGGGCCTTGCAGTTTCCAGTGTAAACCACTCCACCCGACGTATGAGTATTTTGTATTTGAGGTACGTTTCCCTTTAAATCTAAATTATTTACCGTTCCTATTTTTGAGTATCGTGTGCAATATGCTCGGCTGCTGGGTCAGAAGTCACAGCATTCCACTCAATACAAATGCGCTGTCGTGGCAGACCTGCACACTCAGAACATACCTGTAACCGGGTCTGGAAGAGTGGGGGGGGGGGGGTAGACGGCACTTTTTGGGGGAGGGGGTGGCTGGAGCAAAAAGTGGGGGGGGGGTAGCTGGCCATTTTTTGAGTTATACTGGTACTTTTTGGTCAAAAATGGGTATAAATGGGGTCTAGACAGTGTTATTTAGCTGTTTTGTGGTCATATAACACTGAAAAGCACTGAAATACACCAACATTTACTCACTTTTATCGTTTTAGACTGAGTGAAAATCCTTTGGGAAAATTCTGGGGGGGGGGGGGTTGGGGGGAGTTGGGTGGGTGTTGGAAAAATAGTGCGGGGCCCCCAAACCCCCCAGTTACAGGTATGAGAGTCAGAAACCGTTTCAACTTTCGTATCTTAAAATGCAAATTTCACTACTTCTCCACTGCGTTGCTTTGCATTTCCTCCACGGATTCGACCATCCATTGGGTGTTGGCCTAGACATAAAAGACTTTGAAAGGACTAAAGGATTAGGATTAAAATGACACAAATCACCTCTGCCTCTCTCTGTTTCTGCTGCAGAGAAAAGTGTGAGCCTTGGTGGGAGGCGCCGGAACAGACGGCGATCAGACCTTCCACCTGAGACATTATCCTAACCTCATTCCTATATTCATACCTGTAACGGGGGGGAGTTACCCTCCCCCACTATTTTTTCAACACCCCCAAACCCCAAACTGGTTCAGCATACCTGTGTTGGGGTTGGGGTGAAAGATTTGGGAGGGGGGGGGAGTGCCTGACCATTTTTTGACTCTTATACTGGTACTTTTAGGTAAAAC
Organism: Paralinhomoeus sp. GSCO2_6; assembly: GCA_030248085.1. Lineage (NCBI taxonomy): Eukaryota > Metazoa > Nematoda > Chromadorea > Monhysterida > Linhomoeidae > Paralinhomoeus > Paralinhomoeus sp. GSCO2_6. Next base: position 10,515 of record JASAMY010000474.1, read on the forward strand.
AATGTGTCAACATAGGCCCTAAATAGTGTTACTTAGCTGTTTATGGTCATAAAACACTGAAAACTACTAAAAAAACAACATTTTCTCAGTTTTTTGTCGTTTTACATGTGGTGAAAAAGTACAGTGGGGTGGGAGGGTGTTGGAAAAATAGTGGGGGTGGTATCCCCAGTTACACGCATGGTTAGGCTGAGTGGGGGGGGGGGGGTCCAGCGAACAAAAAAAGCAGGGCGGGGCAGCTGTCCAGAATAGATTTTGCACCAAATTGGGTCTGAAGAGGGGCTATTGGTGCTATGATCGAGAAACACCGAAAGCAGCATTTACATTTATCATTGTGGATAGAATTAGCAGAAACAGATGTCTGGAGGGGGGGGCGGGCGGACGGTTGACTTAAAACTTGTCCCACAAGCTACACATTACAGATAGTGATAACAATTAAAAATTCGTTCAATTAAAAAAAACATGAACAACCTGTCCTAAAAGCAGGTCAGCAGTGGCGTTGAGACGCTCGCTGACTTCGCGAGTTGCCTGGTCATTCGCCTAGACGTTCGGGTAATGAATACATATGCAAATAGGACTGCAGCAGAACGGCATATTCATAATAAGTGAAACTGGGCAGGAGCTTGGTGCAGGTCACCCTCCCCCCGCTCTAGGCGATCCTCCATGAAGTGCAGGTCTCACCCCCTTACAGGTTTGGTTCCTGCAGTGATTGCAGGTTACCCCCTACTAACATTGGTCAGTACGGAACTGTTGCTGCCTTTTAGGAGCATTTGTAGTCAAATGACAGACGATTGAGACGTAACTGGTAAACAAATTGTTTTTGCTAAAATATAACATGCAGATCCCCTTTGACTTTCTCAAAAGCTCAGATTCACCCCCTCCCTCCAACTTTGCACGTTACTACTACGACTCTAGTTAAAAATTATGAAATCATTGAGTGAGCTTTTCTGCCATACGGAACAAGACAACACTATTTCCAACGGATTTGTCGAGTAGAGCTTATGATACCACTACCACTCCTTCCTTTGTTCGTTTTGGACCGTATGAAAACGTCAATGAAACCCTTCCTTCAGCCAGAAAGAAATGGCAGAAGAAAAAAACAGTTAGAGTTAGGCAAATGCAACCTTTTTCGAAGGCTGCTTGTCGGGAACCAAGGAGCCTAAATAGGTCTGGACACCCTGGAGGGCGCCCAGCAGGTTCTGCTCGGCAGCGTCCAGCGCTTTCAGCCTGTCCGCCGTCGACTGCCTAAAATTTGCAAGACCTTAATTCAGGGTTGTGTTGTACAATTTTCAAGAAATTGGAATTGGAAGAAACAATATGGACCTGATCGCTCCCCCCCCCCCTACCCGTTGTAAGAAAATCTCCGACCTGGAGGTGTTGTTGGTGCCCACGGAAATTGGGCCCCGCGGGGGGGGGGGGGGAGGCGCCAATTTCTTCGAAGAGATGGGCGTGGTGCATACCTGTGACTGGGGGGGGGGGGGGTGTTGGGGGCCCCGCAGAATTTTTCCAACTCCCCCCAACCCTCCCCCCAGGATTTTCCCAAGGGATTTTCACTCAGTCTAAAACGATAAAAGTGAATGAATGTTGGTGTATTTCAGTGCTTTTCAGTGCTATATGACCATAAAACAGCTAAATAACACTGTTTAGACGCTATTTATACCCATTTTTGACCAAAAAGTACCAGTATAACTCAAAAAATGGCTGGCTACCCCCCACTTTTTGCCCCAGACACCCCCCCCCCAGAATTCGGCCATTTACCCCCCCCCCCCCCCTCATCCAGCCCCGGTTACAGCCATGACGTGGTGCGGGATTTGTGGGATCGAAATTTCGCTTAAAAGTGACGGTACGGTATGTGCTAATAATGCTACGCATCTGCAGAGCGGGTTAGACTTAGTTACTATATTTGGATGAGTCGAACAAGCAGCCAACAGCAGACTGCGAAGTGCGGCGAACCTTCCGGTGGTGCTGGTGCCGGCGTTGTTGAAGCCGCCGACGTCGGCCATGATCGGCGTCGTGGCCGGCCCCGGCGTCGACGTCATTCCCTCAACTCGAGAGTCCAAGAAGGCGCTCGCTTCAACAATCAACAGTTCAACAGTTCAAACTATTTGGATTTGTTGTAAATTCCGGCAATTCCCAAAATATGCAACCGATACAAGCACAACCGATACAAGGGATTATTGTTCCCGCCTCCTAAGCCTAAGCCTAAGCAAAAGCCTAAGCCTAAGCCTAAGCCTAAGCTAAAGCCTAAGCTACAGTGATCCCTTGTATCGGTTGTGCTTGTATCGGTTGCATATTTTGGAAATAGCCTAAATTCCGATACAATGTCTAAACGCGGGGTGCCGAGGATCCGAAAGTGTCTAAACGCGGAGAACAGGGAAATGCGTAGCTGGAAGCGGCTGGAATAGCGCACCAGTTTGTCGTACACCCGTGCCCAGCGCCCGTTGTCGCTTGCCAACCAAATCTCGGCGCCCGCCGGCCCGGCTCCATCTCACTCGACGCAGAAATATACGTGTATACCGTAAATCCTCCAATAGTGCCCCTGGGGCACTATTTTTTCAACCTCTCCTTACCCGGGGGCACTATTGGAGAGGGGGCACTATTGGAGGGGGGCTTCTATTATTTCAACGTAAAAATTTTGAATGGTAATGCTAGTTTCGCTGTCAAAATTGCCGATTTTTCGGTGATTTTGATCACTTTTGCCACATTTAATGGTTGATTTACCGTTAATGGTTGCTGAAACGTACTATTATTGGTTAGCAGTAGTGTGTATACACGATGTAAATGTACCTACCACTATATTTTTGCCCATAAAAGGCACATGGCACAACATACCCCTTACCCCCGGGGGCACTATTGGAGGGGGGGCTCTATTATTTCAACCTTGCCATACCCGGGGGCACTATTGGAGGGGGAGGCACTATTGGAGGGGGGCTTCTATTGGAGGATTTACGGTATGTGTAAAACATGTCTTTTTGTGTGCTTCGTCAAGCGTACGTGCGTGTGTGCGCATGCCGCATACCTATCTGTAACTGGCATGTTGGGGTTTGTCGTCCCCCCAGTATTTTTCCAACACCCACCCAACCCACCCCCCAGAATTTTCCCAAGGAATTTTCACCATGTCTAAAACGATAAAAGTGAGTAAATGTTGGTGTATTTTAGTGTTTTTTCAGTGTTATATGACCATAAAAAGCTAAATAACACTGTTTAGACCTTGTTTATACCCTTTTTTGACCAAAAAGTACAAGTATAACTAAAAAAAACATGGCCAGCTACCCCCCACTTTTTGCTCCAGGCAGCCCCTCTCCAGAATTCGGCCATTTACCCCCCCCCCCACTCTTCCAGACCCCGTTACAGGTATGTGCGTGCGTGCGTGCGTGCGTGCGTGCCTAGAAAAGTGTTCAATGACAACTGTTTCTATTCTAAGTTGCTTCAATGGGATGCTTCTCTCTTTTCAACAGAAAGTACGTCAATTTACCAGAGATTTTACCCAGGCATTCGTCGAGTCATGCAGGGTAAAAGCTTGTGGTAAGTGGATCTTTTCTCAGTCCAAAGACATGACTGTCACTGCAGTTAGAGATGTGAGCGGGCAGCAGGCTCGTGACTGCTGCATCACTAGCCACATACCACAATGACTCCAAGGGTGCAATCGGAACGGGAAACAATCGGAGGGGGGGGGGTCAGATCCGTCGGGGGGGGGGGGGGTGGAGAACAGAGCAGAGAGCGTTCGATCAGCTCAGGACAGCTCATCAATAAGTGTAGAATTGCACACGCGATCAGCTGCATGTATCTGTGCGCCAGTTCCACTTCTTTGGCCGTTGGAAGCATCAAACTGTATGATGACGATGACGTATGTCATTAGTGCCGACATGAGCTAAAATGGAGTTTGCGTGGAGTAAATGAACTACACTGTATAACCAAACTGCGTAGATTCAGCAAATGCAATATTCCTCGGGCACTTGAGCAAACCGTATACAAGTTTGGGAAATTTCGCCATTATTACGAACGAAATTTTCCTTTATGTAGGGACTCAAACTGTGGGTATTGTTCCTTATCAAACATTTGCATGCACAGCATACTTTCTTTGTACCGTACCGTCAGCATGAAGGGACGCGTAATCGCAAAGAAGTTGTCGGCCGTCAGCTCCAGTGGATTGCTCTCCAACTGCGAGGCGAACAATTGAAAGTGCATCTGCAGTGTACATAGTTTGTGAGATTGAAACGAATATACGATTCCAAAACACCGGTAGTACCAATTTGTACCAAACTTTTTGTACCAAACGTTTTGTACCAACCAAAATTGGTGTACCAAACAATTTGTATCGAACAAACTGTGCCGAACCAAAATACCGGTAGTACCAATTTGACAGAGTCCAGTTCCGTTTGGCACGAGTGGTTGTACATGCGGAAGAAGGCGTCCTTGATCTCTTGGCCCTAAACACCAAGGTAGCGCCATAAAAAGTGCGTAAATTCTTGCGTAGGACCGTGGGGTACTATTGTTTCAACTTCTGCTGCCCTGGGCCACTATTGTTGGTGGGTGGGGGGGGGGGGGTGCGTTAAAAGATCGGCACCTCAATCACTGTTGGAGGGGGTACAATTGGAAGGGAAACACAATTTGAGCATTTACAGTACATGTACTTTCTCATGGAGAATGGTGGCAGGCACGGCGAGCATGAGCTGCTCCAGCACCATGATGGCGCACCAGCAGGCGACGACCGCCCTCAGCGTCAAGTGGGCGGAGGAGTCCTTGATGAGGCAGTAGGCGATGGACAGCACGCAGGGCATGCACATGGCGAAGACGAACAGCAGGAACCGGCCGAAGTGCCGGTTCAACGTCTGCGAAGACTCGTAGAGAACCTGAAAGCGGCACCATCATTAATGGGACAACCTACAGCAAAATCTTTCAATAGTACCTCCTCTTCTTTTGTGGACCGGGGACCCCCATGCAATAAGTACCTTGATTGGCGTTAATACATGCGTAGACACGAATCAAGCGATTGTAGGTACACGTTTGTATGGTGTGTACACAGGTGTACATATGCCCGCGAACAAATGACATGTCAACTAGGTATTTTGAATTGTAGACCACCTACAGAAACGCACATGACTGAATCGGCCATTTTGACTGCTAAATGTACCTCTACAGATGTAAATTTTTGAGGTTCAAATACACTATAGAAGCCCCCTCCAATTAGCGATGTCACCAAAAATAAAAATTTAATTAATTAAATAATTCAAAATAATATTTTAAGTACATTAAAAAACAAAAATTGTTAAAAAAATAATTTTGTCATGCAAATTTTTTAATTAAAAATTAAATAAATAACTATTTGGAATTTTTTAAAAGTTAAAAATTAAATAAATAATTCTGTGCAATATTTTTTTAACAATTTTTTAATCACACGCTTAAAAAATTGATTTTTTTAATAAACTTTTCAAGTAGTTCATGGCAAATTTGTCTTTTCCAATTGATTATTGGTGTTCATTTTGTCTACCTCTACCACCATATCATCATTGGCATTTTGTTGCCATCAAATTTATTGACTTTCCTTTCAGTCCTGTCACACTCAGTGGAGGGTGTGTTCATTTGTAATCACTTCAGTAGGTTTTTGAATGGACTCATCCATTGCAAACATTGGAATGGAGGGAAGAAGTGGTGCTTTCAGCACATGACATATGACGCTGTACATTTAAATTTTAATCGAGTATAATGAAGTAATCTGTGTGCTGGATCGTAAGTGTGAGTGAGTGTGTGAGAGTGTGCGCAACATTGTGCGCGTAAGTAGCCACAAAAACCCTCCATCACAAATCTTAAGTCCCCCACCCCACACTCAGCCTTGTCTTACAGCCCAATTGACACATTGGTAAATTCAAAGTTTGCTCGGTAGTTTAATTCAAGGGTCTACTTCATTGAGGCGTGACATGCACAGTGCATTGCCATGCGCGCACCAAATCAGATACTTCTCTTCTCTTCAATGTGTAGGAGTCCACTTCATATGAAGACTTGCTTGCACTTGAAGAAGGTGTGCTGGGGTCCTCCACCTTACAGTAGATGACCTCACAAGAGCCCCAAGATGGGCATGAATTTGTTGCATTCTTGCATGCATGCGTGCTACCACAGAAGTATGTACATGCATCCCAAAGGCCGTTGCATAGAAAACAAGTCTAGTTATTGTAACGTGTAACCAGTAGTTCCTTGTTACTGACAAGTCTAGTTAGGAAGCGTTGCATAAATGGCAAGTAACTAGTAGTAACTAACAAGTTCTCAAAACTAGTAGTTACCGAAAAATTTTCGAAAAAATCCGTTGAAGTAAAAAGAAAACCATAAGAGAAATGACTCGCAGTCGAACCGAGCTGAATTTTGAGAGCAAGTTAGCACTCTTGACTTGGATTTCCGACAAGACAGACGCGTTCTTCGGCAAATCTAGTCAGAAATTGACGGCAAGAGATTTGGCAGAATTGCAAATCGGCTAGCATTTCTCTGCCATAGGACTCCAAGGACTGGACGTACCTGCGAGACACTGTTTGGCCAAACTTGAAAAAGAGGACGCTGGTGACCAACGTTATAATATTTCTGAGCAAGTAGTAAACATATAAAAACGGACGCGTGCTGTTTGCAGAAAAAGCGCGAAAAGTCGACAGAGGTGGAGGGCGGTGCGGACGCTGGGCTTGACAACGTCGACAACAAGGTCCTGGACATTTTGGTCCCCGCCTCTGCTCTTGTCAAGGGCATCGGAAACCGAGACGTGGGTCTCGGACGAGGTCCTCAGTCAGCGACAGCCGCACCCGTCGCCGACACCCCGATGGCGCCGCGTTGCAAGCGCTGCCGACCGCCTTCCTCGTCAGCGTCGAGTGCGTCTCTGCTGCAAGCTAACAACGGTGGCGACAAGGTTGTATCGGCCAAAGAAGCTAGGCTTGAGCTACAGACATACCTGTAACTGTGGGGGGAGGGGTTTGGGGGCCACGCAGAATTTTTCAACTCCCCCCAAACGCCCGCAACCCTCCCCCAGAATTTACCAAGGAATTTTCACTCAGTCTAAAACGATAAAAGTGAGTAAATGTTGGTGTGTGTCAGTGCTTTTCAGTGTTATATGACTGTTAAACAGCTAAATAACACTGTTTAGACCCTATTTATACCCATTTTTGACCAAAAAGTACCAGTATAACTCAAAAAATGGCCGGCTACCCCCACTTTTTGCTCCAGACACCCCCCCCAGAATTCGGCCGTTTACCCCCCCCCCTCTTCCAGACCCGGTTACAGGTATGGCTACAGGCGGCCAATCTGCGGCTTGAAAACTACAAAAAGAAGCTCGAAATTCGATTTTTGGAGAAGCAGCTAGGTCTCGTTTGTTGATCTAGAGAATGCGGATACGGATGTTCTGCGTCAGCCCTGTGTCTGGAACCGGAATACATGACAAAATAAAATAATTCAAACCCGAATTAGAAGGCTACCCTACGTAATTAATGGGTGTACAACAAGCGCATGATTTACGCGGGCACAGACGCGTTCTTTACTGCATTCGCGATAGTCGGAACCTCTCTTCAAAAAAGTCCGAGAAAAATTATTTTTGGACCGAAGTTTGTGTTGACGACGACAGTTTCTCGCTTCATTGTCACTATCGCTGCTTGAGTCACTCATTTGTGAACAAAAAATCAACTTTTTGTTTTGCTAACCAAGGGTCGACCCTTGGTTAAGAAATGCATTGAGTAGTTAGGCGACTTGTTAAGCAAAAAATGCACTAGTTAATCTTGCAACGCAATCGCCAGTTAGCACTAGTTAACAAGACTTGTCACAGTTATAGCGGACTTGTAACTTACTAGTAGTTACTCGTATTTTATGCAACGGAAAATTTCTGGTTACCACCAGTTACCAGTTACTAGTTAGGGCCGACTGGTTTTTTATGCAACGGCCCCCAGGTCAATAGCTTGTCGTTTGCCCGAGTTATTCAAAGTTAAAATGTGGCATTCGAAAGAAAAAACCCTGTATATATGTATGTGAATGTAAGTATAGGTTATTGCACCAGCATGCATGCAAGCATGCGCGCACACACACACACGCATGTGAACGCCCATCGTGATCAACAGAGCAACAGTGAATTTGGTGCCACCAACTGTCAATGAGGTGAACGCCCACCGCGATCAACAGAGCAGCAGTGAATTTGGTGCCATCAACTGTCAACGAGGTGAATGCCCATTGCGATCAACAGAGCAGCGGTGAATTTGATGCCACCAACTGTCAACGAGGTGAACACCCATTGCGATCAACAGAGTAGCAGTGCATTTGGCACTATCAACTGTCAACGGGGTGAACGCCCATTATGATCAACAGAGCATCGGTAAATTCAGTGCTGAGAACTGTTAAAATGGGGTGCACACCCCTCTCAATCAACACAGCTGTAGCATTGCACAATTTGTTGTATCGCTTAACGTACACATGGCGGCCAAAGGCCGCACGCGCCTCTAGTGATAACAAATGAGTGCCCATAGCGCTCATTTGAAAGAATTTAGTAGCGGCCCGTATTTCAACATTTCAGTTGGTGTGGTTGTGTGCCTATGCAGACAACGTTGACGGTGGAGAAACGATCGTGAGGCGACGCGTGGAAAATCATCTCAACGACTCAGAGACACGTGCTATCCTAGCTGAATAAGCTAGGACGAGCTGTACTTTGAAGTGTCGCGATTGTTACGCGATTGTTTCCATACTCTACCATTGCGCATGTACCTCTGGCCAGGCGTGGGTCGGTCGTGTCGGTGGCTCGAATTTCCGTAGTCCACGCGATGGTTTCCATACTCTATACTGTGAGTTCTATCTCGGGCCAGGCGTGGGTCGGTCGTGTCGGTGGCTCGAATTTCCGTAGTCTACGCGATGGTTTTCATACTCAACACATTCATACTCTACACTGTGAGTTCTACCTCGGGCCAGGCTTGGGTTGGTCGTGTTGGTGGCTCGAATTTCCGTAGTCTACGCGATGGTTTCCATACTCTGCACTGTGAGTTCTACCTCTGGGCCAGGCGTATAAGGCAAAAAATAACCATCGCTAACGCAATGGATGGTTCATTGACAAGTGACGCTCCCTACCCCGGAAAAACACTAGGTGCAGCTGGGCATAACAATCGATAGTGTTATATAAGGTGAAAAATAGCCATCGCAAGAGCGATGGATGGTTATCGACAAGTGAGTGACGCTCCCTACCCCGGAAAAACACAAGGTGCAGTGCAGCTGGACATAACAATCGCTAACGTTATATAAGGTGAAAAATAACCATCGCTAACGTAAGCGATGATCATCCAAAGAGCGGAGAGATGGGCGGCAAACTACACCTGGGCCGGGTGCCCCGTTTTGCAAAAATCGCCTCTCTGAAAATTCTGGGAGGGGCAAGCCCCCCCCCCCTGCCCCTCCCATGGCTACGACTGATCCCCACGTCACAGCTGTTCAGTGGGTCAACTCTCTGTGATGAGCGCGCTAGCTGGTTATAGTGGGTCGCTTGGTCTGCACGACGAGCGCGCTACCGCTTTCTAATGTTGTCTCACAGATTAACACTACAAATCGAAATGTGCATGAGGCCGGGCCGTGCCGGACCTGCGATATTGAGCAGTTGGACGGGCCAGGCTTGGGCCTGGTTTTTGCCGCGTGGCCGGCCAGACCGAGATGTGCAGTCCCATGCTCATCCCTAGGAACTATGTACGCACAATTTGATAATTAATAACATCAAGTGCGCTCGGCAGGTCAACTGAGAACGAACGGTCCATGGTTAGACAACACATGTGACTCACTGTTGTCAACGCCCTCCTCAACTGAGAGCGAACATTCCACAGTCAGACAACACATGTGACTCAATGTTGCCAACGCGCTCCTTATCAGTGCGTGGGGTTTCAGATAGCGGACTTACAGCGCGCTTGGCACGCATCATTCCATCGGTGTACCGTTGAGTACTAGTAGGGAGGATGACTCAGCAGACAGCAGCATAAATGCCCAGTAGCTCCACGGAGAGCTGGCAGTCGGCAAGAGTGTTCCGACAAGATGCTGCTGCTCGTCGCGTACGCACTTCTGGGAACGCTGACGGTCTACGTGCTGCACTACTGCTGGTGGAGTCGGCGCCACCTGCCGCCCGGTCCCATGCCCATCCCTCTCATTGGCTCGATCTATCTCTTCATGAAACGCAGTCCCGAAGACGTGCTGGGCGATTTGGTGAAGCGCTACGGGGCCGTCTGTACGCTGAGGAGCTGCTGCGACGACATGGTGCTGCTCAACGACTGGCAGCTCATCAAGGACACGATCGTCAAGAACGGCGACGCATACACGGGCTGTGTGCGGAACAAGATGCTGCACTACACGATGGGTCCTGACTCTCTGATTTCTTCCTGAGCGCGACGACGCTTGCGCGTAACGCTTCAGGCGGAAGCTACGGAATTATATCGGTGGAGGGAGAGAAGTGGAGAGTGCAGCGCCGCTTCGCACTGCACGCGCTGCGCGATTTGGGATTCGGTGTGTTGTCTTCTCGCTATTCGAATTTTGCTACGGCGTCGAGGGAAGCGTGACGACCAGGGCAACGTGAAGTCGTCTTTCGAGTTTCGAGTCGAGAGACGACTTCTCGTCATTTCGGCAGACGGCACAGGACATAGTGTGACGCGTTCAGGCAAATCCCTGATGGAGGAGTACATACTGGACGAGGTCAGGCACACGAGCGCGCGTTTCATCGCCCAGACGGCCAGCGCGGACGACGGCGCGCTCGATCCGTTCCCCGTCATACAGGGATGCGTGGGCAACGTCATCAACCATGTGGTCTTCGGCTACAGATTTGACGATGTGCGTTGCGCAGGTCAAAGTTAACGCTGGCGAGTTGGGTAATCTAGGGCAGCGATGGCACGAGAAAATCCATCGAAAGGGAAGTCGTCGGTTTAGTGGGTCTATCAAGAATCGAACCCAGGACCTTGTGCGCAGAAGGCCGATTCTTTACCACTAGGCCATGCGCGTCCCAATTACGACGTGACGTGTGTTCGCTTCTTGGGTGCGAAAATTGCGCAGCCATGCGTGTGTTTTGTTGTTTCTGCGAGAGTGAGACTGAAACGCTGTCAACATGTAGTGAAATGGAATGAAACAATTAGCTCTGAGGGGCCTAATTATTGGGTCGCGGTATGTCCTTTCTACAGGGCGGCAAGGAGGTCAACGAGATCAAGAACATCATAGAGGGTCTGGGCGACAAGGCCGGCACCGACTTGCGCATTCTCCTGTTTCTGCTGTTCGACTTTGTCAGACACGTCCCGTATGTATTCAACGACATTTTCAAAGTATTCGAGGATATCAAGAGAAAGACTCTCGGCCGATTCTGGGAACAAATCCACGCGGCAGAGAGACAGCTGGTGGACGAATCGGAGCCGCGCTCTCTCGTGGAGGCGTACTTGCTCGAAAGGAACAGGCTGCGGAAAGGCTGGTCTTCTTGCACTTGTTGACATGCACGCGGCATCTTTTGCACTCAGTAATCGTTGTTTTTCAATTGGAATTAGAAATGAGTCTTGCTTGGAATTAGAATGAGTTTCATAACGTACATTTCAATATCCACCACAGCAATGCTGTACACTGCAGCGTGTAGACTACATTTTACGTTGGCAAATCGATTTCAATTTCTTGTGTCATTTAGCTTCTGCAGCTGATGCCAAGTACTTCAGGTAATAAAGAATACAGTTTTAAATTGTTTTTAACGGCATGAAATAATAACCATTAGACTACCTTAAATCCCCAAATGAATGCCCTGGGCGTTTATTTTTTTCAATCCATCCTCTACCCTGGGCGTTCATTGGAGGGGGCGTTAATAAATTCAACCATTAAATGGCATTGCAACAATTCTGAGCAGACCCAATAATCGTGAGTCGAACTTGATAATTGCATGGTTGGTGGAAATCGCCTTCTGTAGCGACTACAGATGAAGAACAGGACTTGAAAACAACAAGCAAGAGACAACAACATCCAGCCCAATTCAGCGACTCAAAGCCCAGTACAAATTAGCTCCTTTTTGTCCTTTTTGACCTTATTTTAGTATCCCCTTTCAAATGCTGTGCCCTCCATAAATGATCCACAATTCAGAGACCAAATCAGGGTGTACGCGGTAGCGTACAACCCTAATATGTGAGCACTTCCTCAATGCGGTTTGTTGAATTTTCAGTCGCTTATAACTCTTGATTGCCTGAACGGATTGTGGCGAATGATAGCTCAAAAGAACCGCCTTCTAGACCGGACTCGAATGAGCCGTCCCGAGTTTTGGTACTCGAACGCGTTGAGACAAATTGTACAAAAATGTTCCAAAAAAGTGGTGTTTTTTTTTCATGTTCTGCACACACTTTTAGGGTCGCCGCTCTGGAACGCTACTGTTGATTGGGACGAAACTTGGCGTGAGCACGTAGTATATGATGGCAATTTTGTGCCCCAAGGTAAATTTATCTAGGTGCTTCGGATCTATAGTTATGGCCGATTTGGTCATTTTTCGAAACATAGTCGTTTTATTTTGGCCAAAACCCGACAAGAGTAAAAGTCGAAAAAAAGCCGAGTAAACCCCCAAATGTTTTTTGATATTCGTGAACAGCTTTACAAAGAATGTCTGGGGCGCTTGCATGACATTTGAAATTCTCACCACATAATGAGATATTGGCAACCAAAATTTCGGCAAATCCGACCAAAAAAAGTTTGTGACCTATAGGCGCTTCAACCGTTCGTGATACCGCTGTGCTGTAATGACACAAGTTATTCGTCCGGACTTGGAATAGGTTACTTTCGACAAATGGGAGCGCTCCGATGCCCGTGTCTCTGTCAGCCCTCTTCGAAAGGACATTCTTTAGGTGTTTTGTTCCAAAAGTTTGTTAGCTATAGACGCTTCAACCGTTCGTCGCAGAGCTGTGCTGTAATGATGAAAGTTACTCGTCTGGACCTGTAATAGGTCACTTTCGAGAATGGGAGCGCTCCGATTTCCATCTTTCGCAGCTCGACCCTCTTGGCGCACCCCCATTTTGGGCAAAATTTGGAACTATGATCGTGCATTATTTTTCATTTCCTGAACGAATTCTGGCGCGTGATAGCTCAAAAGAAGCGCATTCAAAGGGGGGATCGATTAAGTTATAACACGCTTCCATACGCTTGTGCATTACCGAGAAGTTTTTGGAGATGGCAGGACCCACTTTACATGACAAGCTTCTTGGTTCGTCGCCCACTCGCGCCTGCATCAATTGGACGGAAACCTCGCAGGTATCTATGCTCCACATCAAAAAATGAAATCGCCGGAGGGACTCTTGTTACGTGCCAGCTATGGTTTACTGGGCACATTCTTCTTTTTACCATGTTCCCTTAATCAAGAGGTCGCTGGTTCGAATCCCAGTAACGCCTGCCTGTGCCTCTGCACGTGTCCCCTTGGAAAACCCATCAGCGTTGCTTTACTGCAGTGTCTCCAGTCCATTCCACATTTTTTGTCTCTTTTCTAGGTTCTTTTTCCAGAATTTTGGTAATTTTTTGAGCTATGTAGGAAAAATATTTATGGACGAATGCTTGCTACAGCCCCTGATACATGAAAATGACACATCTGCACACCCGCATGGACGCACGCGCGCGCACGCACGCACGTACGCACGCACGCACGCGCGCACGCACGCACGTACGCACGCACGCACGCACGCGCGCACGCACGCACGCACGCACGCACGCACGCACGCACGCACGCACGCACGCACGCACGCACGCACGCACGCACGCACGCACAATGTGTACAGTGGTACACGCTTTTCATAAGCTTTATGGTGCAACACTGAGCATGCGTCCGTTCTGGTCTGCTGCTGTGGGTTTGTATGTGTGTGCGTGCGTGAGTTTTTGATTAATCTTTCTTTTACGAAAAAAACACTGTATTAAGGAAAATTTTGCAGGTGGCTGCAAAAAAAGGAGAATATGTGACGCTCCTTTAGGCCCAGTTTGAAAAAACGCGGTATTAAAAGTAGCCACTTCATCAGATGATCAACTTCAGTTTGGACAAACCGTGTATAATCGAACCAAGCGCAGCAACACGTCACATATTCGGCGTTTGTTGTGCGAGCCATCGCACACAGCCACAACACTACCACTATCAATCCACCCTCACAAACTCTTTCATCTCTCTGACGATGCGCATTCTCTGACGATTCATTAGGCATCGTATGGATGGACAGGGCACACAGCCAAAGATTCTGCATAAATAATTTCGCTGCCCTGCCCATCTTAAATTTTTAATATGTGGCTTGCCCTTACAGTAAGTGATATGCACCATCAATTCACGATCTTGAGTACCAAGTACATTGTATACCCTACATTCAATCTTCGATTCTCGTTCATCTTTGTTCCGCTTCTGTTAGCCTGTGCCTATGGACGGACGGAACTGCCATCTGTAGACGTCCAGTCAAGGATAAGGCCCGCTCTCGTCTCTGAGTCCAAGGAATGAAAGGCCTCGGTCCTCATGCAGCCTGGACTGCCTTTCCAGTGATCCAAGCGAGCACAACAAACGCCGAATATGTGACGTGTTGCTGCGCTTGGTTCGATTATACACGGTTTGTCCAAACTGAAGTTGATCATCTGATGAAGTGGCTACTTTTAATACCGCGTTTTTTCAAACTGGGCCTAAAGGAGCGTCACATATTCTCCTTTTTTTTGCAGCCACGTGCAAAATTTTCCTTAATTGCTTCATTGTTTGAGTATGTGACAGAGACGCACACGTAACGCAAAAAACAAAACGTGACGGCAATGTAACATAAACAAACGCACAGTGACAAAACACTCCAGCGCAATTCAGCGACGACCAGCTGGCCGGTCTGGTCTTCGACATCTGGCTGGCCGGCTTCGACACGACCATCACGACGCTGCACTGGATGTTCCTCTACATGATCCACTACCCCGAAGTGCAGCACAAAATCCAGGCGGAAATTGACCTGAAGATTGGCAGAGAGACAGAGGTTCGCATGGAGCACAAGAATCAGCTGCCCTACACCTACGCGACTGTCCAGGTTGGACGAGCGCCGCAGCAGTGGGAACACTCGTGACAAAAGAAATTAAAAAAAAACAGTTGGACTCGTGACACTCGTGACTAGTGATGGCAACCTACCTAGCTAGGTTACCTACCTAGTAGGTTACCTAGCCTTTTTTCGGCCTAGGTAACCTAACCTAACCTACCTAACCTAACCTAAAAATGGAAAACGTCAAAATTGCCATCACTACTCGTGACTAGCTCAAAGACTACCCTTTCTTCAGGAACTGCAGCGGTGCATCAATCTAGTGAAGATCAACGTGCCCCGAAAGACAACCACTGATGTTGCGATCATGGGCTACCAGATTAAAAAGGGAACAATTGTTGTGCCTCAGATTTCAGCGGGCATGATGGACGCGCAATTATTCCCGGAGCCGGAGAAGTTCAAACCCGACAGATTCCTGAGTTCTGAGGGATACTTGGACACGAAGAAGGTATGCTTTGTTGTCGTATGTTTTGTTTTATCAGTTGTTGCTGTCACGTTGTCAGCTACATACATTGTCTTAGGTAGGTACAATTGTCACGTACATTGTGCTGTGCATGTTCAGTTGTTCAGTGCATGCACAACGACAACGACAGCTTTTAAAATAGCTGCACGTACATAGATGGCGAAACATCGTGGTCCTGGATGCGCGCATTCAATAGTTTTGGGTGCACTGCCCCAAATCGGGGTCACGCGTTCATAAATTGGGGCCGAGTTCAGCACGCGTTCGTATAATTAGTTTCCGAACAATTATATTGCTTTTGAGCTCACTTTGGCTTGCCATCGGTCGCTTGCAGCTGGAGGCGTTGGTGCCGTTCTCGGTGGGCAAGCGCTCGTGTCTGGGCGAGAGTCTTGCGCGCATGGAGCTGTTTCTCATCTTCGCCAACACCCTCAGGCAGTTCGCCATCGCCAAGGTGCCCTTCCAAGCGTTCCCTCCCCTCGAGACGCGCAGCGTGTCGCACACAACTGCCAAGACCTATCGCTGCAAGCTCGACCAGAGACTCTGACAGACAGCAGAATTCGTGTAGTGGCACAGTGTCACATCATGGCATGGCATGTTTCATATAGGTCCCCCAGCCTCATGCATTGTACACTCTGGGTGTTCGCTGTACACTCTGGGTGTGGCTGTTTGCGCAGTTGGGCTAAGGCGTTGGCTCCAAACCGCAAGGTGCGGAGTTCAATCCTCAGCGTGGCAAGACTGCCAAATAACAGTAACCCCCTTGGGCAAGGGGCTCACGCCAAAACTGTGCCCCCTGATCGCTGTTCTCATCGGTCTTGTAGAAGGCAGAGGTACCCAAGGACCCATGCGGTCCCCCTCTCGCCTGGGACTTCGGTCCCGAACTTCCAAAAAAAAAAAAAAAAAAAAATTATCTGCATTTCATTTTTTTTGGATTACCTATGTAGTATTCATCAGTTTTTCTTTGAGATTACTTTTGGTTAGTTACTTTAGGTTTTAATAATTTCACTTTCCTTCAGCTTGACTTGCAGTGTTTTGTCATTCGAATTTTGAATGTACAGTAGTCAGTTTTTGAGCATTGAGCTATGAATAATGACCATTGAGCAAATATCGGTGCAGAAGTCAGGGGAGCAGACAAGCGGAACGTTCAACCATGGGCGGTGTTCAGTGGCCCCGCAAGTTAAATTTGCGCCATTTTGCGTGTTTATAAATTTGGATTTTATTGTTTTGCGTGTTTATATTTTCGCGGCTGACAGTTGAATTTGCGCCATTTTTTGCGTTTTAGAATTTGAGAGTCTGCATTAAAATTTACACCATTTTGAGCTTTTCCAAATCCTAATCGTAGTTGGCATAGTTGAATGTTTAAACCTGATTTGAACTGATATTGCACCATTCAAAAATCCGTGTTAGATCACGCACAACAGAAAAACAAGCACACTCAAACAGAAAGTATTGCAAGCTAAAACGCATTATGAAACATAAATAACTGGGGCATTAGCCAAACAAGTGCACTGCAGCACAGCAAACAAGCAGGAGGGCCGACGCACACAAGCAAACAAAAATTCACAGGCAAGCAGGCAGCCCTCTGCAGCACAACAAACAAGCAAACAAAGTACAAACAAGCTGGCAGCACTATGCAGGACATCCAAGTACTAATCGTAGCTGGCATAGTTGAATGTAACTGATTATGCAGAGCAACAAACACATGCAAACATGCCCAACAAACAAGCACAAACATGCACAACAACAACCCCCTCCCCAACCCCCCTCCCCCAGTTACATGCATGGTAGAGTTGGGAAAAATACGTTTTGACTTTGGACCAACGTATTTTTTTAATACGGTAATTTTTTTTCTCTTAGATACGTATCTTTTGTATTTTTTAGAGTACGTATGTACATGTACCATACATCATAGTAAGCCATCAGCAAAGTGTTCAAAGCTTGTCGGTACATATTGTAAAGTAGGTCGAACGCTGTAAAACTGCGAGCCGACGTGTAGGGGTGTGTGTGTGATGTGAGTGTGTATGTGAGTGGTGCGACATGCAAAAACAAATCGTCTTGTGGTAAGTCTACCCACCCACACACACACAATCACAATGTGCTCTTCATTGTAGGCACATTGATAAACAACAAATGTTTTATTATCTATTGCAGTTAAGCCAACAAAAGCAGGCCTGCGACTCCGATTTACAACTGTGACGATTACGACTACGACCGTATTTTTTTAAATAAGATACAGGCGGCGATGTATTATTTAAAAAAAATACGTTTATGATTTTTTTTAGTGCGTTTGAAAAAATACGCGCCCAACTCTAATGTATGGTTGGGGCAGCAGTCGTCGATGGGGTAGACCTGAAAAATCTGTGAACGTCACTGAACGTCTGACATCCAAAATTGTGTAAAACTAGGGAGAAGAATATGGAACGGAGAGTTCAAGTTGGTATGAGTTACTCTGCTAACATTCTCATTGTGTTAAACTACTACCAGGCTTGGGTTATATTTTTTTATTCTTTTTAAATTAAAGGTAAAAAAAAAACAAACTTTTTTATTAGATGTTCCCAGAGACCATTTTAAACGATAAATCAATGTTGCAGAAGGTGTTTTACTACTAACAGTTTTTATTGAGTCGGACTACGACTAGGACTTTCACGTTTAAACAGCTAAACACTCTTCAATTTACAGAATCAGGTATATTTGTAGAATCAGGTATAGCAAATTTGATGACTAACGCCAAGAAGGGCGCGCGCGTCACAACAGGTGAGCGAACGGTCCATGTGACTCAGTGTTGTCAACTCGCTCCTTATCAGTGCGTGAAGTTTCAAGGTAGCGGGCTTGGCGTGCTTGGGCCATCCCTTCCTATTGGATGTGCGTTGAGCACTGATGCTGATAGAGGAACTCTGGCTTAGTACACACACACGGCATGAATACGCAGTAAGCACACACTGCATGAATGTCCAGTGGTTCGACCGAGAGCTCACAGTTGGCCAGAGAGCTCCGGGAAGATGCTGCTGCTCGTCGCGTACGCGCTGCTGACGGCGCTGGCGGTCTACGTGCTGCACTACTGCTGGTGGAGTCGGCGCCGCCTGCCGCCCGGCCCTGTGCCCATCCCGCTCATTGGCTCCATGCATCTCTTCATGAAACGCCGTGCCGAAGACGTGGTGGCCGAGCTGGTGAAGCGCTACGGAGCCGTCTACACGCTGAGGATCGGCAGCGAGAATTCGGTGCTGCTCAACGACTGGCAGCTCATCAAGGACACCGTCGTCAAGAACGGCGACGCGTACACGGGCCGCGTGCAGAACAAGATGAAGGACTACATGATGGGTTTGTCGGCTCTTCTCGGCTTCCTGCGCGCACGACGACGTCACTTCAGGCGGCAAGCACGGAATTGTCTTGGTGGAGGGAGAGAAGTGGAGAGTGCAGCGACGCTTCGCACTGCACGCGCTGCGCGACCTCGGCTTCGGTATGTCGACTGTCTTCTTCCATCTGAATTGGTGCTGTCCAGTGTTCTTGCACGTCGACGTAAGTAAGCGAGCTAGTTGACCAGAGCAACTTCTCACCATTTTCGGCAAACGTGCACAGGACAAAATCAGACGCGTTCAGGCAAATCCCTGATGGAGGAGTACATACTCGACGAGATCCGCCACACGAGCGCGCGTTTCCTCGCCCAGTCGGCCAGCGCGGACGACGGAGCGGTCGACCCCTTTCCCATCATCCAGGGATGCGTGGGCAATGTCATCAACCATGTGGTGTTTGGCTACAGATTTGATGATGTGCGTTGCGCACCGACCAGTGATGGGTGGCGAGTTATTTTAAAATTTTTCTTTAGTAATAAACAAACTGAGGTCCCGTTTTCCCAATGTTTTTTTTATTAATTTAATATATAGAGAAGCTCTCTTTTTTTTCTTCGCAATAAACTGTTTTTCTGTACAAACCCAACAGAAAAGTAGTAATTTCGGCGCTGTTAGACGTTTCTGTTGAATGTTTGTGCTTCCTTTGAATACAAGTCAACCACATATAACTGCTGGAGCTTCGATAATAAAATCTTTGTAAAAAATCGTGAAACATATCGCTGTCTGCATGTGAAATGCCCTTGCCAAGGACACCGTATTACGCTGTTGGGCGCTGACACTAAAATGCTAAAATAAATAAGAGATGTCCTTGATTGGGGATGCGCGTCAGCGTCAGACGTTGGGAGTTTGGCCACATTAGGTCAGAATGGGATCGGGCTTTGAAATGGTATGTATGAGTACGTGTGATGTTCAGCTTGGTATGTCTGGACGGTACTGCCGTAAATTCCACAATACTGCCCAAAGGGTACTGTTCTTTCAACCTGTCCTTACCCGGGAGTCACTATTGGAGCGGTACTGCGTTCCGTACGTGCTTTTAAACAGCTCAAAGTTGTTGAAATTGAATGAGTGTAGCTGCGTACACACACACACCACAGAAACGTAGCTTACTGCTTGATTTGTGTCCTGGTTTGTGACGCAAATCGAATGGTACTTCTGGCCCAGCCCCCAAAAGCACCATTGGAGGGTTTACGGTGCGTCCTTTGTACAGGACGGCAAGGAGGTGAACGAGCTCAAGAGCAGCATGGAGAGTATGGGCGACAAGTTCGGCACAGACTGGCGCATGCTGTTGCTGGCGTTCCTGCCGTTCGACGTTGTCCGATACGTCCCGTACGTATTCAAAGACGTCTTCGACGCATTCAATGAGTTCAACGGGAAGACCCTCGGCCGATTCCGGGAACAAATCCACGCAATCGAGACACAGCTGCTGGAAGGCTCCGAGCCGCGGTCGCTCGTGGAGGCGTACTTGCACGAGAAGAACAAGCTGCAGAAAGGCCGGTCTTCCTGCACATGCATAAATTAAGAATTTTTGACTGAGCAATTGTTTTTGTAATCGCTTTCAGCATTTTCAGCGCTCGCATCGCTTTTGTAATCGCGTCAGCGCAGCGAGTTCATATACGGACGATAAGTTTCGTAATGGTCTGTCAATCCGTCCGTCCATCCGTTCGTCCATTCAACTGGCCATCTGTCCGACCAGTTCCAACTGATTCTCCTTTATGGCTTGACGAATCAGGCTGATTTTTTTATCATTTTTAGATTAATTTGGAGATACGAGCATTTTTAGAATTGTTCAAAAAATAGTAATTTACCGTAAACCGTATAAATAGCCCCCCGGGGGCTAATTTTTTTGTTCGAGCTCTAGGAGGGTGTATAATTATAGGGGGGGCTAATTATAGGGGGGGGGGCTTATAAACTGGAAGTGTCGATGAGTGGGAAGATGTGTGGGCAAATAGGCGCGTGGAGGCGATTTTTAAGGGAAAAAGGCGCTGTGCACACACGTTGGTACACTCTAACACACTCTCACACAGTCTCACATGCACATACGTGTACATACATACACATACGCGACCATACATACACCCATACATGGAAACATGTGCGTTTTAGACGATGGTCCATTTAGGGAGGGGGTGTAATTATAGGGGGGGGGGCTTATTAACTCAAAGTGGTCTTGGGAGGGTGTATTATTATAGGGGGGGGGCTAATTATAGGGGGCTAATTATAGGGTTTACGGTATAAGAAAAAATAATATTTCTGGGTCCTAGAGCAGAATTTCTGGATAAATCTGGGAAAACACATGCTTAAGGATAGGATCCAGATGTGTCCAATCCGGGAGGAAAACTTCTGGGTCTGGGAGCTAAATTTCTGGATCCTCAAGCAAAATTTATGGGTAAATCTGAGAAAACACATGCTTAAGGATAGGACCCATATGTGTCCAATCTGGGAGAAAAATTTCTGGGTCCTCGAGCAGAATTTCTAGGTCAAATCTGGTAAAACGCATGGTTAAGGATAGAAACTGGGCGTGTCCCAATCTAAAAAAAATTGGGTCTGGGAGCAATCGGTGCGGAAACTAATGCGGCTGAAAGGCCGCGTTATTTTCCGCACTGGTGAACGCACTAGTGCGTTCGCCTGTACGCGAGTCGGTCCACCCAGCCACTCCCCTCTGCTATCAGGCTACCCCACTACACAGAGGCAGGGTGCCATAGGCAGCGTGGACGCCTTTGGCAAGTATTAGGGGGGAGGGGGCAGTGTGGATGCCTTTAGGGCGCATCAGTGCATTTCTGAGTACTGTACCTACGCACGGACAGGGACGTCCACCCTCCTCCCTCCTCTATGGGCAAAGGCAATGCAGACTTTTGCACTTAAAAAAGCAAGGTGGTGTAGCATTCTGCAATGCAACAACAGTGCATTTTGCAATGCAACAAAGGAGACAATAATGGGGCGTCGTATCATTGAAGCTTGTCTGGCGATTTCACCGAATCCAAAGGAATCGGCATTACTTAGGAATTCCAGGAAGTCAAACACCTTCCAAACCCTGCCAAAACACCAATAGTTCGAATAAAAGTCAACAAATTTAAGTGAAGTGCTTTTGAAGCGAGCTTGTTGTGTGGTAATCCCATAGATTTTATGAATGAGTTTTCGTACCTACCGTAAATCCTCCAAAGAACGCTCCCCTCCAAAGAACGCCCCCCCCCTCCAATGAACGCCCAGGGTAGAGGGTAGGTTGAAAAAATAAACGCCCACTCTCCAATGAACGCACAGGGGCGTGCTTTGGAACGCAGTTATGCGGTGATATGCTTGTCAAAACCGGTACTGTCAAGCGGTATTCTATGTTTGGGTACTGTATATTACCTGTACGCACTAGAACAGCTATTGTTTAGTCGCTGCAGAAGGCGATTTGCACAAATAACTGTGCAATTTTCATGTTTAACTAACGATTATTGGGTCTGCACAGCATTGTTGCAACGCCATTTAGTAGTTGAGTTTATGAACGCCCCCCCCCCCTCCAATGAACGCCCAGGGTAGAGGGTGGGTTGAAAAAAAGAACGCCCAGGGCGTTCATTGGGGGATTTACGGTATGTATCAATATCAATAATAGGTATAATTCGATATCAGCCACGGCTCTACTGTATGCTGCAACATATGGTAGACGAATCAATTGCATTTTCTCGTTCAATTTAGACCCTTCTGCAGCTGATGCCAAGTACTTCAGGTAATGAAGAATACATTTCTAAATAAGCAAACGAGCTTAATTTTTTTTAATGACAGATGAAAGTAAGATCCATTCATATGGAACAAATTTATGCATCTGTTTGTGATTGCCTGCATATGCTTCTGAACACACACAACACACACACACACACACACACACACACACACACACACACACACACACACACACACACACACACGCACACACACACACACACACACACACACACACACACACACACACAACACACACACAACACACACACACACACCCACGCTAATTACCACACTCAATTACCATTACTACACTGAGTTACTCAATTACTCAATTACCATACAATGAGCCACCATTAAATAATAAATTTCTTCACTGTTCGAGTATGCAACAGTGACACACCATGCAAAAAACATAACGACAATGTGACACACACACACACAAACGCACAGAGACAGCGACAAATGAATCCAGCCCAATTCAGTGACGATCAGCTGGCGGGTCTGGTCTTCGACATCTGGCTGGCCGGATTCGACACGACCATCACGACGCTGCACTGGATGTTCCTCTACATGATCCACTACCCCGAAGCGCAGCAGAAAATCCAGGCAGAAATTGACCAGAAGATCGGCACAGAGACCGAGGTTCGCATGGAGCACAAGAATCAGCTGCCCTACACCTATGCGACCGTCCAGGTTCGACGCAGCAGCTGCACACACGTGACAAAAGCTCGCAGACTACCTTTTCTCCAGGAATACAGCGGTGCATCAATCTATTAAAGTTCAACGTGCCTCGAAAGACAACCACTGATGTCACAATCATGGGCTACCACATCAAGAAGGGAACGATAGTTGTGCCTCAGATTTCAGCGGTCATGACAGACGCGCAATTGTTCCCGGAGCCGGAAAAGTTCAAACCCGACAGATTCCTGACTTCTGATGGGTACTTGGACACGAGCAAGGTGTGTGCATTCTGCGAAAGCGTTGCTGAAGTGGACTCAGATTGGCCGTTTGCAGCTGGAGGCGTTGGTGCCGTTCTCGGTGGGGAAGCGCTCGTGTCTGGGCGAGAGTCTTGCGCGCATGGAGCTGTTTCTCATCTTCGCCAACACCCTCAGACAGTTCGCCATCTCCAAGGTGCCCTTCCAAGCGTTCCCTCCCCTCGAGACGCGCAGCATGACGCACACAACTGCCAAGACCTATCGCTGCAAGCTCGACCAAAGACTCTGACAGACGACCACGTTGGTATAGTGGCACAGTGTCACATCATGGCATGGGGCATAGGTCCACCAGCCACATGCATTGTACACTCTGGTTGCTCCCCCATTAGGGTGAATTTATACTTTCGCTCAGTTGAGCTGCCAGCCAGACTACCGCAAAATAGTTTAGACCGATTTGCCAGAGTTGTATTCCTGCGTTTTATATTCAAAAATATGCTGTATTCTCTCGTTTTTATCAACTCATCGTTTTCAAGAGCTGCTTGCAGTTGTGAGTGAGTGTTGTTCGTGTGTCTTACGCAGAAAATAGAGATTGCGGTCCGTCCGTCCGGTCCGAGATAGGATTGAATTCGGGAACCCAACACCTGTAGAGAAACTGAATCCAACTGTTTGCATTCTGTTTGCCTGCTGTCTCGCTAGCCATCTGTTTGCTCAATGGTACCAATTACACACCGTAAATTCTGCACTTCTGGTTATGTACAGCAAAGGGTCTTGCGTTTTCCGGGTCCCAGCACGCTTTCTACACACCGCAAAACCTGTTTGATATGCCCTAGTCTCACTCACAACAAAAAATCGTGAGCTCGCGTGTGTAGAGAGGCGCTTGCCGTACATAAAAGGGCGACAGGGCAGTTTCTCATATCGGTGCGGCACCATCTTGCAATGGTCAGCGTATGGCCTAGTAATAGAGAATCAGCCTCCTCCGTGCACGGTTCTTGGTTCGACTCTTGATGGATTCACTAGATCGAGTACTTCCCTCTCAATAAATTTTCTCGTGCCGTCGCCCTAGATTGCAGACGGCGTTCCTCCGAATGTCTTCGGCCTATTATGCCGTACCTATGCGGCTCCAGACGGAAGGCGTCATGGAGATGGCTATGCTATATGAGTCATTGACGGCCGTTGCCCCTAGCGTTGCCCCTAGTCCAACAACAACAACAACAACAACACCTTGCAAGTGTTATTGGGCGCTGGCAAGCGAAACGCTCAACCACGTTGGCCAGATGCGTCCCTTCAGGGAGTGAATGAAAGCCCCCACCGCTTGCAAACAAAAAATAGGTAGGTTGTCACAATGTTATTCGCTAATTCTGCGCTCAGAAAATGATTTAACAAGCTAGTTTCAAAAAGCACTTCATTTGAATTTGTTGCCTTTCATTTGAAATTTCTGTGCTTCTGCACAGATTGGACGGGTGTACACTTCCTGGAATTCTTTAGCAGTGCCGATTCCTTTAGAATCGGTGAAATCGCCGCACAAGCTTCTGATACGCCGCTGATACGACGCCCCGTTATTGTCTCCTTCGTTCCATTGCAAAATGCACTGTTGTTGCATTGCAGAGGGTACTGTACAAAGTGCAAACACTGTACACTTGCTTTTTTCAGAAAGTCCAAAAGTCTGCATTGCAATTGCGGATGGAGGAGGCAGGAGGGAGGACCTCCACGTCCGTCGATGGTACACAGCTAGGTGCACTGATGCGCACTAAAGGCATCCACGCTGCCCCCTCCCCGCCCCAATACAGGGCCAAAGGGTGTCAGCGCTGCCTTATGGCGCCCTGCTTCTGTGTAGCTGGGGTAGACCCCTAGCAGAAGGGAGTGGGTGGGTGGGTGGCTGGACTGACGCGCGTACTGGCGAACGCACTAGTGCGACCACCAGTGCAGGAAATAACGCAGCCTTTCAGCCGCGTTATTTTCTGCAGAAATTGTTCCCAGATTGGGCCCTATCCTTAAGCGTGTGTTTTCACAGAAATTTTGCTTGAGGACCCAGAAATTTTGCTCCCAGACACAGAAATTTTTCTCCCAGATTGGGCCCTATCCCTAAGCATGTGTTTTCACAGAAATGTTGCTCGAGGACACAGAAATTTTGCTCGAGGACCCAGAAATATTAAATGTTTTTTTTTTCAATTTTTTTATTATTTTTTTAGAATAAATCTAAAAAGGTGTATCTCCAAATTGGTCCTACAAATGCTCAAAAAAATTTTCGGACCGATCCGTCAAGCCATAAAGGAGAACCGGTCGGTTACAGACGAACGGACGGACGGAGGAACGGATGGTCGGACAGACCATTACGAAATTTATCGTCCGTATATGAACACGCCGTGCTGACGCGCGGTGAAAAAACGGAGACCGTTCGTCGTGTACTGTTGGTGTTGCGCTTCATGCTACGAAAAGAGAAACTCCATGGAATAGTTCAACTTCAGAGGGTATCCGAGGTACATACATACAAATGCCCTGGGCGCTCATCACAGGTTTTGCGGTTTACAGTCTCCAAAAAGAAATACGTCATGAACAGCAGTGTTCCATCTCTGCTGCGCATTGCGATTCTGACCAATGCTCCGTATACGATGCCTTGCGTGGACGCGAGTCGATCCCTGCTGCCCGCCAACGACTGTCCCAACCCGGGCGTAGACCCTGGCATTGTCCAACTCATGGTCGAGGAGTCTGGGCTCCCGCATCGGCTCTTCACCATCTCGGAGCTCAGAGGCAGCGTGTCAGCCAATTGCTCTTCTTCGGACTTTGACACGCTGCGACTGTTGCTGAGAAACGGCGTGGTCGACACCGCCACCACTTTGTTTCCCGTGGCTGGCAACCTGGTGGAAGACGTCGAATTCCTCTATCCCACCCTCTTTTCTTCGGTGTCGTTCGTCACTGCCAAGAACACCCCCGCTCCATTTTACGCCCAAGGCCTCCTTGCGGTGTTTCGCCCTGTCGTGTGGCTGGCGATTTGCCTGGTGCTGCTGACGTATCTGAGTGTTGACCGGCTGCAACGTTGGTGCTCCATCGGCGACGCAACGTCCTTCACCAACGCCACTACTCTCCTCGTTGTGTGGGCGGTGTTTGGTGGACTCTTTCAGAGCTTGGTCTTGCTCATGGTGTACGTGCCCCACAGCACGCCGAAAATCGAAACGGCAGCTCAACTGTTGGCTGCATTGCGAAACGGCGATTTGACCGCTGTAGTAGGGGCCGAGTTAGAAGAATTCTTCCGCAAAGAGATCAGCAACAGATTTTTGGCAGACATATCAAGAGTACTGGTCCACAATCCACCGACTCTATTCACAAATGAGAGCGAATTGATCGAGAAACTCAAAACCGGGCGCTACGTTCACATCACTGGATCTGCGGCTGCTGTTTATTTGACGTCAAAAGATTGCAGCTTGGGAATTCTTCCTTTTCGAACTAGTAAGTTTCCAAAACCGTTTTTCAAGTAAAAAACAGCATTTTTGGGCCGTCTGTGACGTTCTGTTCCAGGCTTGTCTATGTTGTTCTCAGTTGTGGTTTCAAGGCGATCTAAGCTAAAGATCAGTCTCCGTGACGCCTTTATGCGTCGTATTGCTGCAATTTATAATGTAGAAGACAGCTTTCAACGGCAAATGGAGAAACTGTCACTTCTCGGGTTTGGGGAAACAGTTTGTTACCAAAAAGTTGTACAGAAAAATTGAGACTAAAAAATATCCACATTTTTCGTCCATAACAAATTCGCACCAATTCAATCAAATGTTCATCCTGTTTAGACAATAGATAATTCGACTTTGAATCTGTTTTGACGTTCAAATTTTGATTTTAAGAAAAATGACAAAACGAAGAATTCCCCATCCTTAGGTGTGCTGCTAATGACAAAACTAG
The DNA here is from genome assembly GCA_030248085.1 of Paralinhomoeus sp. GSCO2_6. NCBI lineage: Eukaryota > Metazoa > Nematoda > Chromadorea > Monhysterida > Linhomoeidae > Paralinhomoeus > Paralinhomoeus sp. GSCO2_6. Next base: position 37,855 of record JASAMY010000474.1, read on the forward strand.
ATGGAATGCGTTTACACTGCGCAACATGGCAGGCACGTTCTTTGTGTGGCTTGTTGGTGTCGCGACTTCCAACGTGGTATTTGTGCTTCAAAGATTGTTAGCTCTTCTGGAAGCTCGGTCGTATACATGTACTACGTGGTGGCCCATTCGTCACCTTCTTTTGAATCAGTTTCCTCAGTAGAATTGGCACAGATTCGTGTGCAGTGCCTGCGTGCGGCGTGCGCCAAAGACTTGGGTTGTGTGCGTGATGCAACTGGAAGACAATGTGCTGGCACGAGCATTTCATGAGAAATACATGCAGCTCTATTGTGGGCATTTCCCTGGTCCAATTGGCGCGTATTGGCGTTGACAGACTGAAACATTTGTGCGTTGGCGACGCAACATCCTATGGTCCCTTCACCAATGCCAGTACCCTTTCTGTTATGTAGGCGGTGTTTGGTGGACCCTTTCAGAGCTTGGTCTTGCTCTCAGTGTACAGCAGGGTTGCAATAAAAAATTCAATTTTTTTTAATAAAAAAAATTAATTTTTTTAATGGACTTAGGAGCCATCATTGGTGTCAAATATGTACCTGTACTATAAGATACTTTTAGCCTAATAGAATGTCAAACACAACTAATAGTGCTTCCCTAAAGCCTTTAGAAGCGGATTTAGCAACGATTTACACCAATCTTCTACTTACAACTCCGGCGGCTGTCCGTTGGTTGGTGACTGCTCGGATTCTCCAACGGCTTGACGGATCCGGACGGGCGATGGCTCGTTCGACTCGGCCTCCCTCCGGATGCGCCAGGATGATATTCGTTTCGGCGACAAATATCGATAAATGCCGAAAATGGCGAAATTAGCGAAAATGAGGCATTGCATAAAATACACCCACAACACCGGCACTGCCTGTGGTGTCATTTACTACGTTTGGACCTAAAGGGGTAAGTACTATACCTAAAGGGGCAAGGAAACAGACGATCCTAAAAAATAAACAAATCAACAGCAGTGTCGCACGCGTGCATGGATAAGAATGCGACGCAGCTCGTTCGTTGCGTTGCGATCGTTCGTTGCGTTGCGACGCAGCCAGAACGTTTCTCAAATGCGAATGGCATTTGCCAACAGTTGGTCAATTTGTCGAAGTCGCTAAAAACGTTTTTGCGAAAATGCGAACCACTGCAAAAGACGCGTCAACAAGGACGCCATGACGACAATCAGAAAAGTGGACCGATTCAGCACGCCCATCAGCTCAGGATCGATGGACGCACATGGTGGCTGACTCAGGTGGATCTTCACAGCCAGTTGGCGCGCACGACGCGCGCCCTTGTCTTCACGCTGAACAGTTAGGGCGCTCCACAGGCAGACTGTATGGCACACTCAACAGCTAGCACGATCGACGAGCGGACTGGACTGCATGCTGAACAGCTTGCACGCTCCACAGGCAGACTGGACGGCACACTGAACAGCTAGTGCGCTCGTCATGGGGACGAGTCAAACCACTGAACAGCTAGAACACTTGTCACACAGACCAGTCAGCATGCCAAACAGGTAGCGCGCTCGTCACTGGGACGAGTCGACCCTTTGAACAACTAGAGTGATCAACAGGTGGACTGGATGGCACGCTGAACAGTAGCGCTCTCGACAGACGGACTGGCCTGGATGGCACGCCAAGCAGCTAAGCACCGATGGACGCACATGCTTGACAAGCAGATAAGCAGGTGGACTAGATGGCACGCTGAACAGCTAGCGCGATCGACAGACAGACTGGCCTGGACGGCATGCTGAACAGCTACCAACCACGCTCGTCGCGTGGACCAGTCAGCATGCCAAACAAACATGTAGTGCGCTCATCACAGGGATGAGCCGAACCACCGAACAGCTAGTGCCTTGTCACATGGACCAGTCGACCCACTGAACAGTTAGCGTGCTTGTCACATGGACCAATCAGCATGCCAATCAGGTAGCGCACTCGTCACAGGGATGAGTCGACCCACTGAACAGCTAGTGCGCTCGTCACTGGGACAAGTCAACCCACTGAACAGCTAGCACGCTTGTCACATGGACCAGTCAGCATGCCAATCAGGTAGCGCGCTCGCTCGTCATGGGGACGAGTCGACCCACTGAACAGCTAGTGCGCTCGTCACTGGGACAAGTCAACCCACTGAACAGCTAGCACGCTTGTCACATGGACCAGTCAGCATCCCAATCAGGTAGCGCGCTCGTCACGGGGACGAGTCGACCCACTGAACAGCTAGTGCGCTCGTCACTGGGACAAGTCAACCCACTGAACAGCTAGCACGCTTGTCACATGGACCAGTCAGCATGCCAATCAGGTAGTGTGCTCATCACGGGGATGAGTCGACCCACTGAACAGCTAGTGCGCTCGTCACAGGGACAAGTCAACCCACTGAACAGCTAGCACGCTTGTCACATGGACCAGTCAGCATGCCAATCAGGTAGCACGCTCGTCATGGGGACGAGTCAACCCACTGAACAGCTAGTGCGCTTGTCACTGGGACAAGTCAACCCACTGAACAGCTAGCACGCTTGTCACATGGACCAGTCAGCATGCCAATCAGGTAGTGTGCTCGTCACAGGGACGAGTCGACCCACTGAACAGCTAGTGCGCTCGTCACCGGGACAAGTCAACCCACTGAACAGCTAGAACGCTTGTCACATGGACCAGTCAGCATGCCAACAGGTCGCGCTCGTTGCAGGGACGAGTCAACCCACTGAACAACTAGCGCGATCGACAGGTGGACTAGATGGCACACTGGACAGCTAGTGTGCTCGACAGGTGGACTGGATGGGGGTGGGGGGGGCGGCCGAAGGCCGCTACGGGCGTCTAGTTGTGACAAATCCGCTGCTTCTAAATGGTCGTGTACGGTACTGCACTATGATGGGAACCTATTGGAAAACCCAAAAAGAGCTTGGTTTTGGTGCTAATAAACAAGTTTATGCATGAATAACTTCTAAATGTACCATCTAAACACCATTTAGACGCCTTTTTGCCGCTCAGAAGCTATATTTTACCCAAAAACAAATAAAAACATTTTTTATTAATAAAAAAATCTAAATTAAAAAAATAAAATTTAATTGTACAACCCTGGTGTACAGTACGCCGAAAATAGAGACGGTAGAGCAACTGTTGGTTGCAGTACTAATTGGCGATTGCAAAATGAACCCACATACCTACCTAATTATCCAAATGCAAACTGTAAGTGTGGTACTGCAGTGTACATTGCAGCTCACATACTTAATTGGAGAATGGCAAATGAACTGTGCATGGATAAATTGCATGTCAAATGACTTCGCTCATAGTCTTGTGTCATTTGAGCACGCTCCCTCCCGCATAAAAAAGTAAATGCATACTGTACCTAGGTGTGGTACAATGTAGCTTGCAAATCTGGAACCTTCCAAACTGTGCATGGACAAATTGCATTGCAAATAACTCGCCTCAGCATTGCAAATCGCGTGCGTGTCCACATGCATAAATATGGAAATGCGGTAATTGCAATACATTGTTGCTTGTAAATTGCATAACCGCCAAACGCACTGCTCATGGATAAATTTCCAATCAAATGTTTTGCCTTGATGTCGAGAGTGGCGATTTGGGCCCACAACTGTCAACGTGGTGCATGCTCTCGCGACCAACAGAGCACAGAATTTAGGCCAAGAACTGCCATTGGGGATCGGTTTGCATGCCCTCATGACTTACAGCAGCGTACAACTGAAATGACTAAGAGAATTTGATATTTTATTTACCTAACAATATTTGTACAGGGTGTATCAAAACTATATGCCCCCCTAGGGAAATACTGGTTGGACGGATTTAGCTGAAATTCAACAAACGTGTAGGCCTAACAAAAATACATGACCAAATTAAATTTTACGCAAAAACGAACAACCGAGCGTCGAGATAGGAGAAATCATCCAAGGTACAATCTTGCTGTTGTCACCACTTCACCCGTTTCTTGGAGAATCAGCAGTGGTGGGCCGAGTCAGATCGGTCGGTGATGGCCAAGTCATGCGGCTCTCCGTTCCAGTGCTCGGTGACCCATCGTTTCGATCGCTACAGCTTCTGAGGCCTGAGCCGCCCAATTTCTGGTGATGAACTGTGCACCTGCGCCACGTGCATTCGAAAAGTGACTGCAGCCAGTTCATCGGCGGAACGCGCTTGGTCCGTGTCGTTGACCTTTCGCAAGCGCGACATGGCCCTGACACTCGTTTAAAACAATTGTTTACCATTCAACGAGAAATTGTTGCTATAAAACACAGTAATGCTTTTACGAAAAAACAACTTTTCTTTCACTGTACCTAGGATGATTGCTCCTATCTCGACGCTCGGTTGTTCGATTTGCATGAAATTTAAATTGTTCATGTTTTTTCGTTTGGCCTACATCTGTGTCAAATTTCAGCAAAATCCATCCAACCAGTATTTTCCTAGGAGGGGAGCATATAGTTTTTTATACACCCTGTATTGTAAGTACCGTAAATCCTCCAATAGTGCCCCCGGGGCACTATTTTTTCAACCTCTCCTTACCCGGGGGCACTATTGGAGGGGGGGGGGGCACTATTGGAGGGGGGCTTCTATTATTTCAACCTAAAAATTTTGAATGGTAATGCTAGTTTCGCTGTCAAAATTGCCGATTTTTCGGTGATTTTGATCACTTTTGCACACATTTAATGGTTGATTTACCGTTAATAGTTGCTGAAACGTACTATTATTGGTTAGTAGTAGTGTGTATACATGATGTAAATGTACCGACCACTATATTTTTGCCCATAAAAGGCACATGGCACAGCATACCCTTTACCCCCGGGGGCACTATTGGAGGGGGGGCTCTATTATTTCAACCTTGCCGTACCCGGGGGCACTATTGGAGGGGGGGCACTATTGGAGGGTGGTTGTATTGGAGGATTTACGGTAGGTGACTTGTAAACAAGTGTGTTTGAACATGGCATGGCATGTATACCGAAACATAAAATAGCAAAAGACACTCAAGCTGATCAAGTATCATCACGCAGCTGATCAAAATTATCTACTTTGGCTGTCCGCAAAGCCCTGCCTGAAACTGAAGCTGAGCTTACATGCACAAAGAGTCTTTGCTCTCCTACATACTGGCCTGTGCCAGCTGGGAGACATTTCTAGTGTAACTGAGTACGTGGAAATCCATAGTCACGTCATAGCTGACTCAACGTTGACTGAGCCACTCTGCGCGAACGTTATCAGCGCGTGAATGTCCAACTGCTACCCTTGCGAGTGTACCTTAGCGTGCACGTGCACGTGTCGCTCCACAAATGAACTGATTCTGTAAGACGTGCACGGTGCATAGAGCAGCTGACTCAGCGCACAGCGGCATAAATGACCAGTAGTTCTGCAGAGAGCTGCAGTCTGCACGGCACTAGTAGTCCTGGAAAGATGCTGCTGCTCGTCGCGTACGCGCTGCTGACAGCGCTGGCGGTCTACGTGCTGCACTTCTGCTGGTGGAGTCGGCGCCGTCTGCCGCCCGGTCCCATGCCAATTCCGCTCGTCGGCTCCATGCATCTCTTCTTGAAGCGCCGTGCCGCCGACGTGCTGGGTGAGATGGTGAAGCGCTACGGAGCGATGTACACGCTGAGGAGCGGCAGCGCCGACATGGTGCTGCTCAACGACTGGCAGCTCATCAAGGACACCGTCGTCAAGAACGGCGACGCCTACACGGGTCGTGTGCAGAACAAGACGCGGGACTACATGATGGGTCTGTCGACACTTCTCGGCTTCCTGCGCGCACGAAGACGTTCGCTTCAGGCGGTAACCACGGAATTATCGCAGTGGAGGGAGAGAAGTGGAGAGTGCAGCGACGCTTCGCACTGCACGCGCTGCGCGATCTCGGCTTTGGTGAGTCGATTGTCTTCTTGTCACCATCTGAATTCGGGCTGTCCAGTTCAAACTTTTCAAACTTTATTTTGACGACAACCACCGACACAGCACAATGGCCGTAAACTGAATCACCAGATCACAGGGCGGCGCCGTCGTATACATAACAGTGGGCGTTGTTCTGCCGCGAGGCAAGGTGGGCCCCCACCTGGCACTGATTTTTAGTCGAAGCCATGGTACAGCCAGAAACAGGAGCTGTGGTTTAAACCCCTTGCCCATGGGGGTTGCCATGGTTTTGCCCAGCAAGGAATCGAACCCCCGACCTCGCGGTCAGGAATCCAACGCCTCGCGGACTACGCCACAGCCTCCAGTGCGCTGGCGCGTCTAAGCGCGCTAGATGACGAGGGCAACGGGACGTCGTCTTTCGCCAGACGACTGACTTCATTTCGGCAGGCTTGCACAGGACAAAATCAGACGTGTTCAGGCAAAGCCCTGATGGAGGAGTACATACTCGACGAGCTCAGGCACACGAGCGCGCGTTTCCTCGCCCAGGCGGCCAGCGCGGACGATGGAGCAGTCGATCTGTTTCCCGTCATACAGGGTTGCGTGGGCAACGTCATCAACCATGTGGTCTTTGGCTACAGATTTGACGATGTACGTTGCGCACCGACTAGTGCTGGTCGGCAATTAAAACAAATCTCTATTAAACAATTTCTTTATTCATAAATAAAACTGAGGTCCCGTTTTCCAAATATTTTTTAATTAGTATTATAAAATGGTAAGCTTTTTTTCTTACCAATAGACTGTTTTTCTGGACAAATACGATAGAAAAGTAGTATCTGGAGGAGGGGGGGGGGTCTGGGCAGAAAAAAATGGGCAATTTTTGGTCTATTTTTAGTCAAAAATACACTGTAAAAGCCTGAAAATAGGTACTTTTTAGCCGAAATACACTGTAAATAACGCAAACTAGACACTTTTGGGTCGATTCTTGCTCAAAAACACTGTACAAAGTGCATTTATTTAGCAATTAAGGAAAATTTTGCAGGTGGCTGCAAAAAAAGAGAATATGTGACGGACGCTCCTTTAGGTCCAGTTTGAAAAAACGTGGTATTAAAAGTAGCCACTTCATCAGATGATCAACTTCAGTTTGGACAAACCGTGTATAATCGAACCAAACGCAGCAACACGTCACATATTCGGCGTTTGTTGTGCTCGCTTCACCCGCTCGCTTGGATCACTGGAAAGGCAGTCCAGGCTGCACCGAGGCCTTTTATTCCTTGGACTCAGAGACGAGAGTGGGCCTTGTCCTTGCCGCCCACAGATGGCAGTCCCGTCCATAGCTACAGGCTAACAGAAGCGGAACAAAGATGAACGAGAATCGAAGTTGAATGTACGGCATGTACTGGTACTTAAGATTGTGAAATGATGCTACATATCACTTACTGTAAGAGCAAGCCACATATTAAATTTTGGAACGGACAGGGCAGTGAAGTTATCTACCTATGCAGTATCTTTGGCTGTGTGCCCTATCCATCCATGCAATGCCTATGAATGGCAGCACATCGTCAGAGAGATGAACGAGTTGTGAGGTTGGATTGATGGTGGTGGTGTTGTGGTTGTGTGCGTGCGATGGCTCACACAACAAACGCCGAATATGTGACGTGTTGCTGCGTTTGGTTCGATTATACACGGTTTGTCCAAACTGAAGTTGATCATCTGATGAAGTGGCTACTTTTAATACCACGTTTTTTCAAACTGGACCTAAAGGAGCGTCCGTCACATATTCTCTTTTTTTGCAGCCACCTGCAAAATTTTCCTTAATACAGTGTTTTTTCGTAAAAGAAAGATTAATCGAAAACTCACGCATGCACACACATACAAATCCACAGCAGCAGACCAGCACGGACGCATGCTCAGTGTTGCACCATAAAGCTTATGAAAAACGTGTACCACTGTACACATTGTGCGTGCGTGCGTGCGTGCGTGCGTGCGTGCGTGCGTGCGTGCGTGCGTGCGCGCGCGCGTGCGTGCGTGCGTGCGTGCGTGCGTGCGTGCGTGCGTGCGTGCGTGCGTGCGTGCGTGCGTGCGTGCGTGCGTGCGTGCGGGTGTGCAGCTGTGTCATTTTCGTGCATCAAGGGCTGTAACGAGCATCCGTCCATAAATATCAAAAATTTGCCAAAATTTTGGTAGAAGAACCTAGAAAAGAGACAGAGAATGTGGGATGGACTGGAGACACTGCAGCAAAGAACCGTTGATGGGTTTCCCAAGATGACACCTGCAAAAGCGTCACAGGCGTCACTGGGAGTCGAACCAGCGACCTCGCGATCAGTAGTCTGATGACTTTACAAAACGCGCCAAACTGTAACCTCACGATGTATTGCACCTAGACTGAATTCTTCAGAGGGTTTTTATGTGGGTCATAGATGCGTGCGAAGTTTTGTTTCGATTGATACAGGTGTGAGCGAGCGACAGGCCAAAAGGTTGGAAGGACCCAATTTTTTGTTACATCCACACAATTTTCTCGGTAATGCGCAAGAGTATGGAAACGTGTTGCGACTCAATCGAATCACCCTTTGAATGCGGTTCTTTTGAGCTATCACGTGGCAGAATTCGTCCAGGAAAGCAAAAGTAATGCACGCTCAAAGTTTCGAATGTCGCCCAAAATGGGGGTGTGCCAAGAGAGTCTAGCTGCGAAACATGGAAGTCGGAGAGATCTCATTTGTCAAAAGTGACCTATTCCAGGTCTAGACGAGGAACTGTCATCATTACAGCACAGCTCTGTGACAAACGGTTGAAGCGCCTATAGCTGACAAACTTTTGGAACAAAACACCCAAAAAAAGGCCTTTCAAAGGGGGCCGACCGAGACATGGGCATCGGAGCGCTGCCATTTGTCGAAAGTAACCTATTCCAGGTCCGGACGATTAACTTTCGTCATTGCAGCACAGCTCTGCCACAAACGGTTGAAGCGCCTATAGCTGACAAAGTTTTTTTGGTCGAAATTTGCGAAATTTTGGTTGCCTATATCTCATTATGTGGTGAGAATTTCAAATGTCATGCAAGCGTCTTAGACTTTCTTTGTAAAGCTGTTTACGGAAATCAAATAACATTTGGGGGTTTACTCGGCTTTTTTTCGACTTTTACTCTTGTCGCATTTTGGCCAAAAAAAAAACGACTATGTTCCAAAAAATTACTAAATCGGCCTTAACTCTAGATCCGTAGCACCTAGATAAATTTTTCTTGCGGTCACAAAGTTGCCATCATATACCGCGTGCTCACGCCAAGTTTTGTCCCAATCGACTGAGGCGTTCCAGAGCGGCGCCCCAAAAGTGTGTGCAGAACAGGAAAAAAAAAACACCACTTTTTCGGAACATTTTCGGAAGTTTCGTGTTAATGCGCTCGAGTACCGAAACGCGGGACGGCTTATTCGATTCCGGTCTAGAAGGCGGTTCTTTTGAGCTATCATTCGCCACAATCCGATCAGGCAATCAAGAGTTATGAGCGACTGAAAATTCAAAAAACCGCATTGCAGAAGTCGTCACATATTAGGGTTGTACGCTGCCGCGTACACCCTGATATAGTATGTAGTAGAAAGTTTTCAAAAAGTCTGGGGGGGGGGGGTTGGGTGGGGTTTCGCACGAACCTGGGGGGAGGGTTGGGGGGGGGGCGTGGGTAGGGTCAAAACCAGCAAGTGGGGGGAGGGACCCCCCCCCCCCCCAACCCCCCCCCCCCAGTTACAGGTATGCTGGACGGTGCAGTCGTGAATCCTCCAATGGTACCCACGTCCACGGGTGCTATACTTTCAACCTCTCCTTACCCGGGGTCACCCTCCACTGGAGCTGTACTGCGTTCCGTACGTGGAAACATGACAGAAACTTATAGCAACATACTGCTTGATTTGTGTCCTGGTTTGACGCAAATCGTATGGTACTTCAGAAGTTCTAACCCATTGGGGCACTATTGGAGGATTTGCGGTATGTCCTTCTACAGGACGGCAAGGAGGTGAACGAGATCAAGAATGGCATAGATGGTCTGAGCGACAAGTTCGGCAGAGACTGGCGCATGCTGTTGCTGCAGTTCGACTTTGCCCGATTCGTTCCATATGTATTCAACGACATCTTCGACGCAGTCAATGATATCAAGGCGAAGACTCTCGGCCGATTCCGAGAACAAATCCACGCGATGGAGAGAGAGCTGCTGGACAACTCCGAGCCGACGTCACTCGTGGAGGCGTACTTGCACGAGAGGAACAAGCTGAGGAAAGGCTGGTCTTGCACTTGATGACATTCTTAACTGCGCATTTTCTTTGTAATAACTTTTAATTTTTGTGGTAATCCCACGGAATTAGAATGCGTTTTTATGTCATGCACATCAACATGTCAACCATGGAAATACTACTGTATGCTACTACTACTGTATACTACTATGTATGTTGTATACTACTGTATGCTGCAACATATGGTACAGTCTCCATCACTGACGAATCAATTGCAATTTCTCGTTCTATTTAGACCCTTCTGCAGCTGATGCCAAGTACTTCAGGTAAAAAAGAATACATTTCTATAAATGAGCAAATGATCTTTTACTCTTTTTTTGACACGTGAAAGTAAGCTTATTCATATCTATACTTACAAATGCGCCGCGTGCACGGGTATATTTGTGTGTATGTATGTATGTATATATGTTTGCTTCGAGTAAACTCGCGAACCGCTTGACATACGTGCACGCGCGATGGCTCGATCAAATCCTCGCGACCCCGAGATGGTCATGGGCAAGGTCGATTTTTGATATGCAAAATTTTACCGTAGTTATGGCGCATTTTCAAATGTTGCAGCACAGATTAACACTACCAAACGAATTGCACATGGATGAATTGCACATCAAATGACTCGCCTCAACGTCACGAGTCATTTGCATGTGCTCCCACATAATTATGCAAATGGGTACGGCAAGTGTGGTACATTGTACATTGTACTGTACATTGTAACTTGCCTAATTGAGAAACTTCCAGAACGCGTGCAGGCACGCACGCACGCACGCACGTGGACGCACGCACGCACGCACGCACGTACACGCACGCACGTGCACGCTCGCACGCACGTACGCACACATGCACGCACGCACGCACGCAGACGCGTGCAGGCACGCACGCACCCACGCCAAGCACGCACACACGCACGCAAATGCGTGCAGGCATGCACGCACGCACGCACGCACGCACAGGAGTGCACGCCCGCATGCACGCACGCACGCACGGGAGTGCACGCACGCACGCACGGGAGTGCACGCATGCATGCACGCACGGGAGTGAGCGCACACACGCACGGACCCAAGTGCGCGCGCGCACGCACGCACGCGCGTACACATGCACGGGAGTGCACGCACGTGCACGCACACACGCACGCATGGAATTGCGCGCACGCACGGGAGTGCACGCACGCACGCACGCACGCACGCACGCACGCACGGGAGTGCACGCATGCACGCATGCACGGGAGTGCGCGCATGCACGCATGCACGCATGCATGGGAGTGCGCGCATGCACGCATGCACGCATGCACGGGAGTGCGCGCATGCACGCACGGACCCAAGTGCGCATGCGCACGCATGCACACGCGTACACATGCATGGGAGCGCACGCACGTGCACGTATGCATGCACATGCATGCACGCACGCACGGGAGTGCACGCACGTGCACGCACACACACACGCACAGAATTGCGCACACGCACGGGAGTGCACGCACGCACGCACGCACGCACGCACGCACGCACATACACACACGCATGCACACATGCACGCACGCACGCACGCACCCATGCCAAGCACACCCGCACGCACGCACGCACCCATGCCAAGCACGCACGCATGCATGCACCCACCCACACACCCACGCCAAGCACGCACACACGCACGCAAATGCGTGCAGGCATGCACGCACGCAAGCACGCACGCACAGGAGTGCACGCCCGCACGCACGCACGCACAGGAGTGCACGCACGCACGCACGGGAGTGCACGCATGCACGCACGCACAGGAGTGAGCGCACGCACGCACAGACCCAAGTGCGCGCGCGCACGCACGCACGCACGTACACATGCACGGGAGTGCACGCACGTGCACGTATGCACGCGCGCATGCACAGGAGTGCACGCACGTGCACGCACACACGCACGCATGGAATTGCGCGCACGCACGGGAGTGCACGCACGCACGCCCGCACGCACGCACGCACGGGAGTGCACGCATGCATGCATGCATGGGAGTGCGCGCACGCACGCATGCACGCATGCACGGGAGTGCGCGCATGCACGCACGGACCCAAGTGCGCACGCGCACGCATGCATGCGTGTACACACGCATGGGAGCGCACGCACGTGCACGTATGCATGCACATGCATGCACGCACGCATGGGAGTGCACGCACGTGCACGCACACACGCACGCACGGAATTGCGTGCACGCACGGGAGTGCACGCACGCACGCACGCACGCACGCACGCACGCACGCACGCACGCACATACACACACGCATGCACACACGCACGCACGCACGCACGCACCCATGCCAAGCACGCCCGCACGCACGCACGCACCCACGCCAAGCACGCATGCATGCATGCACCCACCCACACACCCACGCCAAGCACGCACGCACACACACACACACATGCACGTGCATGCATGCACGTACACACGCATGCACACACGCACGCAGATGCGTGCAGGCACACACGCACGCACGTCCATGCATGCACGCACACAAGGGAATGCATGCATGCACGCACACACGCACGCATGCATGGGAGTGCACGCACTCACGCACGCATGCACGCATGCACGGGAGTGTGCGCACGCACGCACGCACGCGAAGCACGCACGCACGCAAGCCAAGCATGCACGCACCCACGCCAAGCACGCACGCACGTATGCACGCATGCATGCACGCACTCACGCACGCACGCACGCACGCACGCGCACAAGCGCGCATGCACGCACGCGCACGAGCACGCACGCATGCACGCACGGGAGCGCACGCATGCACGCACACATGCATGCAGACGCGTGCAGCACGCACGCACGCACGCATGCACACACGCACTGGAGTGCACGCACGCACGCACGCACCCACGACAAGCATGCACGCACTCACGCACGCACGCACCCACGCCAAGCATGCACGCACGCACGCACGCACACACGCACGTGCACGCGCGCACGTACGCACGCATGCATGCACGCAGACGCGTGCAGGCATGCACGCACGCACGCGCACGAGCACGCACGCACGCACGCACGGGAGTGCACACACCATGCACGCACGCACGCACGCACGCACGCACGCACGCACGTACACGCACGCACGTACATGCACGCACGCATGCACGCACGCACGCACGCACGCATGCACACACGCACGCACGCACGCGCGTACGCACACATGGGAGTGCACGCACGCATGCACGCACTCACGCACACACGCACCCACACCAAGCATGCACGCACGCACGCACGCACACACGCACGTGCACGCACGCACGTGCATGCACGCACGCACGCACGCACGCACGCACGCGCACGAGCACGCACGCACGCACGCGCACGAGCACGCACGCACGCACGGGAGCGCACGCACGCACGCGCGCATGCACGCACGCACGCACGCACGCACGCATGCACGCATGCAGACGCGTGCAGGCACGCACGCACGCACGCGCACGAGCACGCACGCACGCACGAGAGTGCACACACGCACGCACGCACGCACGCACGCACGCACGCACGCACGCACGCGCGTACGCACACACGGGAGTGCACGCACGGACGCACGCACAGGATTGCACCCACGCACGCACTTTCGCACTCACGCACGCACGCACTCGCGCACAGAGGAGCACAGAATTTGGGCCACTTTCTGTCAATAGGGTGCACGCCTTCACGATCAACAGAGGAACACAGAATTTGGGCCAATTTCTGTCAATGGGGTGCACGCCCTCACGATAAAAAGAGGAACTTGGAATTTGGGCCAGTTTCTGTCAACGGGGTGCACGCCCCCATGGACAAAGGGGGAGCATGGAGTTTGGGTCCCTCAATGGTGACAACTGTCCTAAGGAACATTCGCCCACACAAGTAAATGACAAAGCTACGGATATCCTTGCGCATTATCATCACTTCGACGTCATATGCAAAATCAATTGCTTCGTGCCTTAATGTATACATGGCGGCCGAAGGCCGCGCGCGCCTCTAGTGGAACAAATTTATGCGTCTGTTTGTGATTGTCTATGCCTCAGTGCTTGTACATGTTCGACCTTCAAATTAGCCCCCATAAATTAAGCTCCCTTCTTATGGGCCTATTCTTCTGAGAGAGGAGAGGGTGGTCGAGGAGAGGCGGTGGCGCTGGAGCGTCGCGGCCAGATGTGGCCTGCGTTCGTGATGCTCGTGTGCGGCGTGGCATTGGTGGCAGCGGGTCTCTACTTCCTGGACCAACTCCTCCTGCGGCGCGGCGCCGACCAGAAGGCGAGCGACAACGTCAGCCAAGCCAAGCGACAAGGCTTGGCCACAGTCCCCACTTCCAAGTCCGTTCCTTCTTCCCATCCCCATACCGATCTTAGTCGCGTGTCTGCCGCCTCTGCCGCGTCATCTCACCAAGCGGCTGCTCCCTCTTGCCCAAGGCCAGGCCCCATCTCCCCCCTGTGTTTTTATATATTGAACGCGCAGTCTCTAAGGCATGGACAAAAACTGGATCAGTTGCGTACGTATCTCTGCACAGCGCTTGCCAACTTCATTGTCTGTATATGCGAGACGTGGCTAGACGCCACCTTCCCCTCCGCGCTCCTAGAGAACCAGTCCTCCCATACCACCTACAGAGTTGACCGTTCCGGCCGTCTAGGCGGGGGGTGTCTCATTCTAGTTCCTAAAAGCATTCGTTCTGCTGTCTCTATCCCAGCCCAATCCCACCCACAGTTCGAAGCACTGTCTGTTGATCTCTATCTAAAGAATACCCGCTTGCGCATTACTAATGTGTATCGACCACCGTCGTCCAACGACTCAGCCCCTCTCATCTCGTACCTGACCAATGCGCTCTCTGTCAACCACCCCTCTATCCTAGTGGGAGACTTCAATTTGCCTAGCGTGGACTGGACCAATCTCACGCAAAGGACAGATGCACGCACAGCTGAAAAACTAGTTTTCCAATACTTCCTCTCAAGTGGGTTAGAGCAACATGTTGACCGGCCAACGCGGGGGAACAACATTCTTGACCTCGTGCTATCTAACCAACCGCACATTTTACACTCTGTGGCTGTAGAACCCCCTTGTTTACCATCGGATCACCTAGCTGTCACTTTCCAAACTATTGAATCACTGGACACGAATAAACCAGTGAGCAGTTACCGTAAGTATGTGAATGGGAATTACGCAGCTATGAACAAATACTTATTCAATGTAGATTGGGTGGCTCTATTCGCAGCATGTACAAATGCTGTCAGTATGTGGAACCACTTCAAAAACATTTTGCATCACTGTATTGAACTCTTTGTACCAATGTGCACTCCAAAAAACAAACCCGTCTCAAAAGAAGTTCGGAAGCTAATTAATAAGCAGAAAAGACTGCACAACAAATTTAAAGCCTCACAAAACCTAGAAGACTATAACAACTGGAAAACAGCTAACAAAGCAGCAAATAGAGCCATCCTCAGTGAGCAATGTGCGTTTGAAAACAGCTTGGCTAGGCGTGGGAACTGTCGCGAATTTTGGAAATATGTGTGTGGGCGTATGAAGACAATTCCTTCAGTAGCTTCCCTCAAAGCCTCCGATGGCTCGCTTAGGCATACTGATGCTGAAAAAGCCTCCATTTTAAACAATCAATTCTCCTCAGTTTTTGTCACTGACAATAACGAGCCATTAGAATTGTCTTCTCAAACCCATGTACGCATGCTACCTCCAAACTTTTCGGAATTTGACATATATCTAGCGCTCTCTAAGCTGCCCAACAAGTTCTCCTCAGGGACCGACGGAATTCCACAGTACTTATTAAAGAGAGTGGCCCTTGCAATTGCCTACCCACTTATGAGAATCTTCAACCTATCCCTGGCCACAGCCCAAGTACCACCCGACTGGTTGTGCGCAAACATCACACCCGTGTTTAAAAAGGGCGCCAAAAACATAGCTTCCAATTACAGACCAATTAGCATCACCAGTACATCCTGTAGACTTTTTGAAAGCCTTATCAAAAAACGTGTCCTAGCGCACATGCAATCCAATGGGTTAATCAGCTCGGCGCAACATGGTTTCCTGGCCAAACATAGCACTGTTAGTCAACTTCTAGAATGTCTGAATGACTGGACTAAAGAATTGGATGCTAGACAACCTGTTGACATAGCTTACTTGGATATTGCCAAAGCGTTCGACACAGTTAGCCACTCAAAGTTGCTGCATAAACTTAAGTGCTATGGAATTGCACACTCAATTACCAATTGGCTCAGTAGCTGGCTAACAAATCGCACCCAACGGGTTAAAGTAAATGACACCTTTTCTGATAGCGCGCCAGTTGGTAGTGGAGTCCCTCAAGGCAGCGTGCTAGGTCCACTCCTTTTTCTTATTTTCATCAACGACCTGCCAGCTGTTGCAAACCAAGTTTCGCTCAAACTGTTTGCGGATGACTGCAAGCTGTATTTTCGGTCCAAATTACTAGACGATCGCAGCAAGCTACAAAACTCCCTGAATTCAATTTATCAATGGTGCAACGAAAATCAGCTCCAACTTTCTCTGTCCAAATGTTCAGTCCTTCATCTCGGTATAAATCGCATGGAAAGAACAAACTAAAGTGTAGGAGGAACACAGCTATCTACGGTAGAAACTATGCGTGACTTGGGCGTCACTGTTTCCAAAGATCTTCGTTTCACTGAGCATTGCAACCAGATTAGTAAGGCTGCTGGTCTAAGAGCGTCCGCAATACTAAACTGCTTTCACACTAGAGACTTGAATGTGTTAAGAGTGTTATTTTGCGCGTTTGTTAGAAGCAGTCTTGAATATGCTTCCCCGTGTTGGAATCCGGTCATGGTTGGTAACACAAGGCAGCTGGAGTCAATTCAGAGAACTTTCACCCGAAATATTCCGCAACTACGCCATTTGTCATATGATGAACGGAGAGAGCGCATTGGTCTTCCCCTCCTTGAACTGCGGCGGCTACATGCTGATTTAATCTATGTCTATAAAATAATTCACAAACAAACTTCCAACAAATTTGAAGATTTCTTTACCTTAAATAGAGACAGCAGAACGAGGGGGCATAATTTTAAACTCCGTCCACAAAAACACAACACTCAGTATAGAGCGCACTTCTTCTCCAATAGGATCATTGGTGCTTGGAATGCCTTGTCGGAAGGAACGGTCAACTCCAAAACTATCATTACATTTAAACATAAGCTTCTAAAGGAAAACTTATCCCAATTCCTAAATGGTTAGGTTATAAAATCACCTTTTTGGTGTCACCTAGCCATGTCTCGCACGTGTTAACGTAAATAGTTGGCGGGCGTTGCACTTCCATCTCTCCTAGGTATTTGCTTTGCTAACTGTGGACATTTGTACTCTGTTGTTGTGACACACGTGTGACCATGATTCGCTCGCTCGCTGTGCTTCGCCTTTGTGCCTTCGTACTGTCGTACACCGTGCTTCGACGAATTAAAAAACAAACAAACAAACAAACACACACACACACACACACACACACACACACACACACACACACACATACACACACACACACACACAAACGCACAGCGACAAATAAATCCAGCCCAATTCATTCAGCGACGACCAACTGGCGGGTCTGGTCTTCGACATCTGGGTGGCCGGATTACGGACGGAGTTCACGTACGGACGGAAAATTTCGTAATGGTTTGTTCGTTCGTCCGTCCGTCCGTCCATCCGTCCGTCCATCTGTTACCGACCAGTTCTCCTTTATGGCTTGACGAATCGGGCCGAAATTTTTTTTGAGCATTCTTAGGACCAATTTGAAATACACCTTTTTTTACATTTATTCTAAAAAAATTATAAAAAAAAAATTAAAAAAACATTTCATATTTCTGTGTCCTTGAGCAAAATTTCTGTCAAAACACATGCTTAAGGATAGGGCCCAATCTGTGAGGAAAATTTCTGTGTCTGGGAGCAAAATTTCTAGGTCAAATTTGGGAAAACGCATCGTTAATGATAGTACTAGGATGTGTCCCAATCTGGGACGAAATTTCTGGGTCTCGGAGCAACATTTCTGGGTCAATTTTAAAAGTTTCTGCCACGTTATTTTCCGCAAATCACGGAGCAAAATTTCTGTGTTCTGCAGCAAAATTTCTGTGAAAACACCCGCTTAAGGATGGCGCCCAATCTGTGAAAAAAATTTCTGTGTCTGGGAGCAAAATTTCTGTGAAAACACATGCTTAAGGATAGAGCCCAATCTGTGAGGAAAATTTCTGTGTCTGGGAGCAAAATTTCTGGGTAAATCTGGAAAAACGCAAGTTAAGGATAGGACTCGGACGTGTCCAATCAAGGAGGAAAATTTCTGGGTCCTTCCGCAATCTTTGCGGAAGATAACGCGGCTGAAAGTCTGCGTTACTTTCCGCCGCGTACTTGCGAACGCACTAGTGCGTTCGCCAGCACGCGCGTCGGTCCAGCCAGCCAGCCACCCACTCTCCTCTGCTACGGGGCTACCTACCCCGCTACACAGGCAGGCAGTGTGCCGAAAGGCAGCGTTGACTCCTTTGGCCCTGTATTAGGGCAGGGAGGGTGCAGCGGGATGCCTTTAGTGCGCATCAGTGCATTCCTGTGTACCTACGCACTGACTTGGAGGTCCTCCATCCTGCCTCCTCCATCGGCAATTGCAATGCAGATTTTTGGACTAAAAAAAGCAAGATGGCAAGATGGCATGTATGTAGCATTCTGCAATGCAACAACATCGCATTTTTCAATGCAACAAAGGAGACAATAACGGGGCGTCGTATCATTTAAGCTTGTGCGGCGATTTCACCGATTCCAAAGGAATCGGCACCGCTAAAGAAATCCAGGAAGCCAAACACCGTCCAATCCCTGCTGAAGCACTGAAGTTTTGAATGAAAGGCAACAAATGCAAGTGAAGTGCTTTTTGAAACGAGCTTGTTTTAGCCAGGCCGCCTCCTTCCAAAATCAGACCCCTACCGCCATTAGTTACCAAATTGCCTCACTGTTTGTGTATGCGACAGTGACACACCGTTCAAACAGACGTAACGACAATGTGACACACACAAATGCACAAAGACAGAGACAATTCAATCCAGCCAATGTATTTCAGCGACGACCAATTGGCGGGTCTGGTCTTCGACATCTGGGTGGCCGGCTTCGACACGACCATCACGACGTTGCACTGGATGTTCCTCTACATGATCCACTACCCCGAAGTGCAGCACAAAATCCAGGCGGAAATTGACCAGAAAATTGGAAGAGAGACCGAGGTTCGCATGGAGCACAAGAATCAGCTGCCCTACACCTATGCGACTGTCCAGGTTCGGCGCATGCAGTGCTGCAGCAGTGGAACACACGTGACGGTCTCGCAAGACTACTCTTTCCTCAGGAACTACAGCGGTGCATCAATCTGCTAAAGTTCAACGTGCCCCGAACGACAACCACCGATGTCGCAATCATGGGCTACCACTTGAAGAAGGGAACGATTGTTGTGCCTCAAATTTCCGCAGTCATGACAGACGCGAAATTATTCCCAGAGCCGGAAAAGTTCAAACCCGACAGATTCCTGAGTTCTGATGGATACTTGAACACGAGCAAGGTGTGTGCGTTCTGCAAAAGCGTTTGTTGAAACGGACTCTCACTCAGTTGGTCGCTTGCAGCTGGAGGCGTTGGTGCCGTTCTCGGTGGGCAAGCGCTCGTGTCTGGGCGAGAGTCTGGCCCGCATGGAGCTGTTTCTCATCTTCGCCAACATCCTCAGACAGTTAGCCATCGCCAAGGTGCCCTTCCAAGCGTTCCCTCCCCTCGAGCCGCGCAGCATGTCGCGCAGCACTGCCAAGCCCTATCGCTGCAAGCTCGGGCAGAGACTCTGATTGCGACGACGGCACAGGGTAGAGTAGATTCGCTGTTTTCCCCGATAGGGTGGATTTTGAATTACTTTGCTCAGTTGTTGTGCTGCCATACTACCGTAAACACTTCGGATTTGGCCAACTTTTGGCCAACTTGTATTCTCGTTCGAATTTGAACTTTAAATGTGATGGTTCGAATGTTTACCAAATAAATTATTGTGGATGAACTTAGGGTTGCTGGGTAGGCCGTTCATGACGTACAATTTGTTGGAAAAGTAAACCGCAGAACCTGTGATGAGCGCCCGGCGCGTCTACTGTGGGCGCAACGCAATTGGTCTTTGTTTCAAATCTTCTTAGTGAAGAACAAGTAAAGAAGCAGTGACAACCTACGGGTACCCATTTGTTTGAAAGGCGGCGGGTCTTTCACCCACTCCCCAAAAGGAAGGCGCCCGCCCGGCCCATTTGGTGCGTCGGAGCGCATTGGCACTAAGGAATGAAATGTTCCCCACCGATCGGTAATCAACTTTATTATTGACCTCAAAGCCATCCGAGCTAACCACACCAAAATATCGCCGTTTTTACTAATTTCCCAAGAGCATAGAGACATTTTGGTGCGTCTGGGGTAACTAATTTTTTCAATGGGGTCTATTCCAGGTCATGGCGATCAACTTTCCCCATTTTAGCAAACCTCTCAGACCAACGGTTGAAGCGCCTATAGAGGAAAACATTTCTTCCAAAATTTTAATTAGCCAATATCTCATTAGCAGTAATAAGTTTTAGGTTTAGTGGCTTGGCATAGACTTGATCATAAGAAACTGTTCAAGGAAATCAGAAAAAAATGGGGGTTTACTGGGCACTTTTTGGAGTTTTACTCTTGGTGGAACCTGGTCAGAAAAACGACTGTCCAATCGTCAAAATCGACGATATCTCAAAATCGGTGCTGCCTATCAAGAAATGCTTTGGGCGTCTATTTACTTTACAATAGCTGCAGATGCTGACCAAGATGCTGACCTTTAGCCGTTCACGAGTGGCGCTCCAAAAACCTGGAGGAGAACACAAAATATAAAAAAGCCAAAAAATTGGAGCGTTTTTGGAGGTATTGACCCCTTACAGTAAAACAAGGAAACGCGTATGGCGCGTTCGATGCCCCAGAGGAAGGCGGTTCATTTGAGCCATAACGCGTCAAAATCCGTTTAGGCAATCAAAAGTTATAGGCGATTGAAAATTCAAAAAACCGCATTGTGAGATACCCAATCCTGCGCCAGCTGACTCAACCAGGAAATGAGCGGCTTTTATACCAAACACAACATTTGCAGCACAGGTGAAAAGTGGCGCGCAGGGCAACGCGAATTTCCCGTTGAAATCAAAGCACATTGAGGGCAAAAGAGCGCACTTCGTGCTGTACACATACATATATGTGTGCCGCCATAAATTGTCGCCGATTTCTCGACTCGATGTCTTTCCGCGGTAAGACTGCGCGACTGCAGAGGTGCTTGCGCTGAAGAATGAGGGCGGAGAGGAGAAGGGGAGTGGAGCATACCTGTAACTGGGGGGGGGGGGGTTTCCCTCCCCCCAATTGGTTTTTTTTAACCTAACCACACCCCCCCCCCCCAACTCAACGAGAAATTGTTGCCATAAAACACAGTAATGCTTTCACGAAAAAACAACTTTTCTTTCACTGTACCTAGGATGATTGCTCCTATCTCGACGCTCGGTTGTTCGATTTGCATGAAATTTAAATTGTTCATGTTTTTTCGTTTGGCCTACATCTGTGTCAAATTTCAGCAAAATCCATCCAACCAGTATTTTCCTAGGAGGGGAGCATATAGTTTTGATACACCCTGTATTGTAAGTACCGTAAATCCTCCAATAGTGCCCCCGGGGCACTATTTTTTCAACCTCTCCTTACCCGGGGGCACTATTGGAGGGGGGCTTCTATTATTTCAACCTAAAAATTTTGAATGGTAATGCTAGTTTCGCTGTCAAAATTACCGATTTTTCGGTGATTTTGATCACTTTTGCCACATTTAATGGTTGATTTACCGTTAATAGTTGCTGAAACGTACTATTATTGGTTAGTAGTAGTGTGTATACATGATATAAATGTACCGACCACTATATTTTTGCCCATAAAAGGCACATGGCACAGCATACCCCTTACCCCCGGGGGCACTATTGGAGGGGGGGCTCTATTATTTCAACCTTGCCGTACCCGGGGGCACTATTGGAGGGGGGGCACTATTGGAGGGGGGTTGTATTGGAGGATTTACGGTAGGTGACTTGTAAACAAGTGTGTTTGAACATGGCATGGCATGTATACCGAAACATAAAATGGCAAAAGACACTCAAGCTGATCAAGTATCATCACGCAGCTGATCAAAATTATCTACTTGAAACTGCCTGAAACTGAAGCTGAGCTTACATGCACAAAGAGTCTTTGCTCTCCTACATACTGGCCTGTGCCAGCTGGGAGACATTTCTAGTGAAACTGAGTACGTGGAAATCCATAGTCACGTCATAGCTGACTCAACGTTGACTGAGCCACTCTGCGCGAACGTTATCAGTGCGCGAATGTTCAACTGCTACCCTTGCGAGTGTACCTTAGCGTGCACGTGCACGTGTCGCTCCACAAATGAACTGATTCTGTGAGACGTGCACGGTGCATAGAGCAGCTGACTCAGCGCACAGCGGCATAAATGACCAGTAGTTCTGCAGAGAGCTGCAGTCTGCACGGCACTAGTAGTCCTGGAAAGATGCTGCTGCTCGTCGCCTACGCGCTGCTGGCGGCGCTGGCGGTCTACGTGCTGCACTTCTGCTGGTGGAGTCGGCGCCGCCTGCCGCCCGGTCCCATGCCAATTCCGCTCGTCGGCTCCATGCATCTCTTCTTGAAGCGCCGTGCCGCCGACGTGCTGGGTGAGATGGTGAAGCGCTACAGAGCGGTGTACACGCTGAGGAGCGGCAGCGCCGACATGGTGCTGCTCAACGACTGGCAGCTCATCAAGGACACCGTCGTCAAGAACGGCGACGCCTACACGGGTCGTGTGCAGAACAAGACGCGGGACTACATGATGGGTCTGTCGACACTTCTCGGCTTCCTGCGCGCACGAAGACGTTCGCTTCAGGCGGTAACCACGGAATTATCGCAGTGGAGGGAGAGAAGTGGAGAGTGCAGCGACGCTTCGCACTGCACGCGCTGCGCGATCTCGGCTTTGGTGAGTCGATTGTCTTCTTGTCACCATCTGAATTCGGGCTGTCCAGTTCAAACTTTTCAAACTTTATTTTGACGACAACCACCGACACAGCACAATGGCCGTAAACTGAATCACCAGATCACAGGGCGGCGCCGTCGTATACATAACAGTGGGCGTTGTTCTGCCGCGAGGCAAGGTGGGCCCCCACCTGGCACTGATTTTTAGTCGAAGCCATGGTACAGCCAGAAACAGGAGCTGTGGTTTAAACCCTTTGCCCATGGGGGTTGCCATGGTTTTGCCCAGCAAGGAATCGAACCCCCGACCTCGCGGTCAGGAATCCAACGCCTCGCGGACTACGCCACAGCCTCCAGTGCGCTGGCGCGTCTAAGCGCGCTAGATGACGAGGGCAACGGGACGTCGTCTTTCGCCAGACGACTGACTTCATTTCGGCAGGCTTGCACAGGACAAAATCAGACGTGTTCAGGCAAAGCCCTGATGGAGGAGTACATACTCGACGAGCTCAGGCACACGAGCGCGCGTTTCCTCGCCCAGGCGGCCAGCGCGGACGATGGAGCAGTCGATCTGTTTCCCGTCATACAGGGTTGCGTGGGCAACGTCATCAACCATGTGGTCTTTGGCTACAGATTTGACGATGTACGTTGCGCACCGACTAGTGCTGGTCGGCAATTAAAACAAATCTCTATTAAACAATTTCTTTATTCATAAATAAAACTGAGGTCCCGTTTTCCAAATATTTTTTAATTAGTATTATAAAAAGGTAAGCTTTTTTTCTTACCAATAGACTGTTTTTCTGGACAAATACGATAGAAAAGTAGTATTTTCGGCGCTGTTAGACGTTTCTGTTGAATGTTTGTGCTTCCTTTGAGTGCAAGTCAACCAGATATGTACAACTGCTGGCGCTTTGCGATGACGCAAGCTTTGTAAGAAACGGTGAAACATCGCTGTCTGCATGTAAAAATTGTAAAAAATGCATTTCAGTTCTTTTTTTTTACTGAATTGATTTGATTTAGTGTTTTTAGCTGCTCATTAGACAGAAATAACATAAAGTACCAGTAAGTAAAGTACCATAAAGTACAGATACCAGTACGGACTTGCTGTAGAAGCTGTCAGCAACGGGGCAGGCAGCTGGCAGGACGGCGGCTTTGCTGGCGTCGGTGTCGGCCCAGCGGACGAGGGACGTCCCAGACGTCGCCTCCGTCGGCTCTCACGCACGCACCCCCGACCGCGCTTACGCCCAAACCCCTATCCCAACCTCCTCCCCTTCCCCTGCCGACGCGGCTTCGATTCCGACCCGAGTTCGCTTCGGCTCTGACCCGCGCCAGTGTCGCGCCACGCTACAATGTAGGGCGCCGACACCTTTCTCTCCTTCCACTCTATTCCCTGCCATCGCGACGGCCTAGCCACGTCCGGAAGCCCGGAGGCACAACAGTCAGCGACGCGCTATCCACCGACTCTGCACGACGCGCCAACTCTCAAAAAGGCGAGTCGCAAAACAAGAAACGCGCAGAGTGACGAACGACCGGAAAAGGCCGTTCCCACGGGCGAGGGGGGGGGGTGGGGGGACGGAGGCCTTTACACACAAAAGATATACGGCACGCTCCCCAGCTGGCTGGCCCGCTGCCAGGACAGACGTACAGGCGAACAGTGGGGGCGACGCACACACAGTGACGGCAAAGGCTACAAAGGGGTGCGGGGGAGAAGAGGGTGCAAAGACCCCTAGTCTTTACAGTCTCCCTCCTCTTTTGTGGACTCCGTCCACGCTTGCCGCAGCAGACGAATAGACATTGCCCCCGGAACCACCCACTTGCAGGGCCTTTAGCAAGGGGAACGGCTGCTGCGCTGGCTTCGTCTGCTCTTCCTCCATGTCCACTCTGGCCTTGTACTCAGACGTCTCCAACTGGTCCAGGTCCAGCTCACCGTGCTCTGGAGCCAACGCAGGATTGCTCAACGGCAAGCACAGCGCCAGGGAGACGCTTTTCCAGTTGACCACGTCCTTGGCCAAGACCTTCTCGTCTCTCAGGTAGTCCTTGTCGGCATTCTCGAGTCGACACTGCAACACAGACTGCCGCTGGTCTATGCGCAACCGGCCTTGCTCGTCCAGTTTGTCGGACGCCTCGAGCAAGTGACCAAGCTCGGGGACAAGCATCTGCTCACAGCTGCTCGTCTCCTGCACTTTGACAGCGAAGTGGGCCTCTCCGACCGGGCAATCGCCCTGGCCATGGTCGGCGGCTTCGCCGGTGTTCTTCAGCTCTTGCACGCCATGGCTCTGGATCTCTGCCGCATCGTTGGACTCACTGTCACCAAAGTCGGCATCGGGCTGCAGGGACCTGCCCGCCGTATCCGACAGTTTCACAGTCTCGGTGACTGCCAACGAACTGCCGGGCTCATAGGTGTTCGCCAACGCCTGCGCTCCAGCAGTCGTCTGCTGTCCTTCGGAGTGACAGAGGCGCTGCGCGCCTGTCAGACCGACCAGAGGGGCACTCGCCTCTCCCCTGGAACGCGCTCGAGCCCACGAGAGTCTCCTCAAGGCTTTCCCCCACGCAGCGAGAAACTGGGTCTGCTTGCCGTCGGGCCAGGCGCTCTCCTCGGCCCACAGCATCTCGCTGCCGTGATTCAACGGCCAGCTGTCGACGTCGACAGACGACTTGGAGTGAGCAGATTCCAGCTTCAGCCTCGTCTTCTTGACTCGAAACACGTCGCCGTCATCGACGTCGCGCTCGTCTCGCAAGCGAGAGAGTTCCTGTCCGCTGTTCTTGCCACTGGAGTTGGAACTGTCACCCCTACTGCCAGACAACACGCCCCTATTGACAGCCTTCATCGTCGCCGTCTTCGTCTCCTCGGTCTTCTTCGACTTGACAGGGACCTCCTTGTCCTGGCAACAGCCATCTCAACGCCTGCGACCCGCCTCCATCCGGCTGATCTTATGGCGCTCCCCGCCACTGCCCTGTGCGTGCTTCGGATAGCTGGGCTCCTGCGTCTCCTCAACACAGAAGGCAGCCAGCCCGATCTCGCCCTGGCGAGACTGCACAGACAGTGTGGGCGCCTCCTGTCGACTCGGCTTGGCAGTCGACTTCCGTCTCCGCGGCGCATCGCACTTCAAGGAGCCGTGCAGCTCGCACACTACCTCGACGACTTCCTCGACGCCAGCCCGCTTCTGTCGCCGAATCTCGAGCCGAACCTCGAAATTCCGCCTCTTCTTGCAGCCAGTCTGGCTCAGTCGGCACATTGTGACGTCCTGCAGCTGCAGCAATTTCGACTGCTCCTCCACCGGCTGCACGTCACTCGCTTTGGACTCGACTTGACTATGAGAAACTGCTCAACGCAACAGCGCAGTCTTACGTTCTGTATCGCCGTCGGAGTCGTCCAACTCGCAGAGCCCTCTGCCCTCGAGCAGTGTCTCTCTCTTCTCCATCTTCGGCCAGTCGCTGTAGTGCGGCTGCCATCCTTCCTCCTTGTTCTTGTTGACGACGACTTCGCCAGCCATCACCATACCTGAGACCATACCTGTAACTGGGTCTGGCAGAGTGGGGGGGGGTAGCTGGCGGATTTTGGGGGAGGGGGTCTCCGGAGCAAAAAGTGGGGGGGGTAGCTGGCCAATGTTTGAGTTATAATGGTACTTTGTGGTCTAAAATGGGTATAAAAAGGGTGTAAACAGTGTTATTTAGCTGTTTTATGGTCATATAACACTGAAAAGCACTGAAAAACACCAACAGTTACTCACCTTTATCGTTTTACACATGATGAAAATCCTTTGGGAAAATTCTGGGGGGGGGTCGGGGGGGAGTTGGGGGGTGGTTGAAAAACTAGTGGGGGCCCCCAAAGCCCCCCAACCACCCCCCCAGTTACAGGTATGTCAGAGACGTGCTCTGCTTGGACGTCAAGCTCTGCACCTTGCAGTGGTCGTCGGGCGCCTCCAACACGGTCGCTCGCAGCTGGCGCTCGCTCGGCTCCTCACCGACACAGCTCCACTGCGCTGTCAGCGAACTCGTCGAGCCACTGACAGGACCGGAAGGCCTGCTCGCCAGACACTGCACTCTGGGTGGCGACTTCTTCTCCTTCTCCTCGGACTCCTTCTCGAACTGGGGGCGGGTGGTCGGCACGCGCTGCTCCTCCACAGCGGCCTCCACGACAACGCTCTCCTCGAGCGCGTCCAACGCGCCCTCCCAGCTCCCCTGGGCGGCCATGCTGCAAAAGGTGGGCGAGCTCTGCTCCACCGCAGCCGCCTCTCCCTCCTCTTGCCGAGACTCTGTCTCGCGTTGCTGCTGCTGAGCCAGTCGCTCGTCGTGCTCAACCATGTACGCACCACGGCCACCTCGCTGACTGTCACCGCGGCCACGCCCGTACGGACGCGTGGCAGGCTGTGGACAATCGTGCGCCAAGTGCCCCTGGTGGTCGCAGTTGAAGCACTTGAGCGGCTCAGAGCGTCGTTGCTGGAACGGCGGCTGCGCAGCCACTCGCTGCTGGCCATCGCCCTGCTGGCTGCGTGCCACCCTCGCCGCCACGGCTCTGTCGAGGAGCTGCTCGTGCTTCTGACGAGCCTCCGACAGTTCGCCGGCGCGACGCAGCCAGGTGACGATGTCGTATTGCGGCTCGCTATGCATCGTGAGGAGCTGCAGATGCCACTCCTGGGGCGCAACGCGCATGAGGACGTTCTTGGCCTCATCGTTCCACTGCTCCATCGAGAGGGTGGGGTGGGCCTTCATGACAAAGTCCCTGATCCTGGCCACCAACTGGTCGACTGTCTGCCCCTCCCACACGAGATCCTGGAGCTGGTGCCAGTAGTACTGCCGGTGGCGGTTAGCTCCATACAGCTCCTGCAGCTTGGCCGCGATCTCATCAAACGTCAGGCGCTTCTTCGCCAACTGACGTCGGAAGTTGATGAGCGCGAGCTCGGCAGGTCCGGTGAGCCAGGCCATGAGGTAGTAACCCCATCTCGAGCGCGGCTCCTGCGCGGCCTCGGCCCTCTGCTCGAAGCAGAAAAGGAGCGCCTCCACCGTCAGCGTGTCGTCAGGCCGGCCCAAGAAGCGCTCGTGCGTTTTCGTCAGCTTCTCGTTGTACGGCCCCAGCTCGGCGATCGTCCTGTCGCTGCCGACCGCACTCAGTGCGCCCTCGACGGAGTCGTCGGCGTGTCGCTGTCGTCCTCCCACTCTCTGCTCAGCCACAAGCGGCGGCGTCGCTGGCCTGTGCTGCCCGTCTGCGTACAGGGTCGAGAGCACTTCCGTCGTCCTGTTGACGTTGGCAGCCATCGGTTGCTGCTGCTGCTGACGACACTGCTCGCCCGACGGCTGGCCGAGACGGTAAGGAACCGTACTCGCCAGGGCAGACTGCGCAGCAAACTCGACGCCGGTCGCAGCTTGCGGTCGGTTGCCAACTTCTGGCCCAAACTGGGGGGTGCTGCTCCTTTGCAGCTGCGGCGGCGCGTCCCAGACGCCCGGCGCGCTCACGCCAACTGGCCCTCCCAGTCGCGCGCCCCCAGCACCGACTCCTCCCTGCGCTCCTCCTCCCTGGTGTCGGCCGTCGCTCGTCGTCGTCGCCAGCGGCGCGCTGCCATTGTCCATCGGCGCGTAGCCCTGCGCCGGCGCGGCAGAGGCGTGAATTGCGGCGGCGCCCGGCGCCAGACCCGCGGTGGCCGGAAAACCCATCGGCGCACCCAACAACGCCACTCCGCCCGCCTGCGCGCAGTCGACGGCGCCTCTGCCGTCCTCCACTGTCGTCGCTCCACTGTAGACCTGCGGCGGCGCACACGGAGGCGTCTGCGAGACGGTGGCGTAGCTGGCGGCAGCGCTCAGCGCCTGCCCCATGGCCGGATTACCCCTCGGCCCAGCTACCCACGCGCTCGGCTCGCCGCACTCGCCAGCGCCTCTTCTTCCAGGCGCGGCAGTCGCACCACTCGACACAGGAGTCGCCTGTTGCTGCCACTGCTGCTGCTGCTGCTGGTGCGCGAACTGGACGCCTTGCGTAGCGCCGCCACCGTCGACAGCGGTCGGAGCTGGCGTCGACGAGCTGACGAGAGACTGCAGGAGCGGCGCAGCAGCCGAAAAGTCGGTCGACAGTCGGTTCTGCTCCGCCCGCAGGCTCTGCAGCTCGCCGGTGATCGCCTGCAGCATCTCCATCACTTGGCGCTGCTGCTGGTCCGCGCTCCTGTCGCTGACGTGGACGCCGCCGACGCCGCGCACTGTCGACGCAGCGCTGCCCTTCTGCAGGCACTGGGGACACACCACCGCAGTGGGGTCGGTCGACAGGCAGCTCGCACACAGCCTCCTACAGCAGCCGGCCTCGCTGCACTCCTCGTCCAGGGTCGACACGTCGCCGTCGCAAGCCCAGCACTTGCCCGCTGGCTGCGACATCCTCTTCTCAGTCGCCGGCGCTTCCTTCTGCCGAGGCGACTCTCCTCTGCCTCTGCCCGTCGTCGCTTGGAAGGTGGGCGCCAGAAGAAGAGGGGAAAACAGAAGGCTGAGGCTGGGTGCTGGATGCCGAGCACCAGTACCTCCCCCTCCTCTTCTCCCACACTCCGTGTGGCGCTGAAAGACGAGCTGCTCTGCCGGCCCGGCCAGACGCAGAAGCAGCGACGCAGGTGCGAAGCTCGGTCGCGCACCACTGTAGAAGCTGTCAGCAACGGGGCAGGCAGCTGGCAGGACGGCGGCTTTGCTGGCGTCGGTGTCGGCCCAGCGGACGAGGGACGTCCCAGACGTCGCCTCCGTCGGCTCTCACGCACGCACCCCCGACCGCGCTTACGCCCAAACCCCTCCCCCAAAACTCCTCCCCTTCCCCTGCCGACGCGGCTTCGATTCCGACCCGAGTTCGCTTCGGCTCTGACCCGCGCCAGTGTCGCGCCACGCTACAATGTAGGGCGCCGACACCTTTCTCTCCTTCCACTCTATTCCCTGCCATCGCGACGGCCTAGCCACGTCCTGAAGCCTGGAGGCACAACAGTCAGCGACGCGCTATCCACCGACTCTGCACGACGCGCCAACTCTCAAAAAGGCGAGTCGCAAAACAAGAAACGCGCAGAGTGACGAACGACCGGAAAAGGCGGTTCCCACGGGCGAGGGGGGGGGGGTGGGGGGACGGAGGCCTTTACACACAAAAGATATACGGCACGCTCATAGGTGTATCCGGGAATTGGACCTGGGGGGGAGGGTTCGGGCACTTTCTGGGGGGGGGGGGGGTGGTGGGTGGGGTGAAAATCTGGAGGAGGGGGGGGGGGGTCTGGGCAGAAAAAAATGGGCAATTTTTGGTCTATTTTTAGTCAAAAATACACTGTAAAAGCCTGAAAATAGGTACTTTTTAGCCGAAATACACTGTAAATAACGCAAACTAGACACTTTTGAGTCGATTCTTGCTCAAAAACACTGTACAAAGTGCATTTATTTAGCAATATAGTATGTAGTAGAAAGTTTTCAAAAAGTCTGGGGGGGGGGGGGGTTGGGTGGGGTTTCGCACGGACCTGGGGGAGGGTTGGGGGGGGGTGTGGGTAGGGTCAAAACCAGCAAGTGGGGGAGGGAAACCCCCCCCCCCACCCCCCCCCCAGTTTACAGGTATGGGCACGCTCCCCAGCTGGCTGGCCCGCTGCCACGACAGACGTACAGGCGAACAGCGGGGGCGACGCACACACAGTGACGGCAAAGGCTACAAAGGGGTGGCGGGGGAGAAGAGGGTGCAAAGACCCCTAGTCTTTACACTTGCTCCTAAGACTGCGTGACGTGCATTCGTGCGTGCGTGCATGCGTGAGCGTTGTTCACGTGACAATGAAGCAGCGATTGATAGAGGAAGTTTTGTACGTTGTACAGTGTACATAAGTATGCATCACAGGATATTTCTTGATTTTTTTAACGCTATTTTTTTTTGGGGGAGGGGGTTGCTTGGACGCACTCTGTAGAATTAGAAATCGCTTAGCAAACGTAATGTCTGCCGCGCATGCATCTGGTCAGTGGTGTTATCCAAATCCCAAATCGCCACACACTGACACGCATCTCCGAATGTCAGGTCATCTTTTCTGTGCATCATGCCACTTCTCTGCTCTTGCCCAGGACACAGTATGACGCTGTTGTGTTGGGCGCTGACAATGAAATGCTGAACACAAATGTCATTGATTGGTGGTGCGCGTCAGAGTTAGCACTGTCAGCGTCAGACTTTGGAAATTTGGTAGGCGGGCTTTGAAATGTATGAGTTGGTGAAATGTCTAGTTTGGTGTCTGGACGGTGCAGTCGTGAATCCTCCAATGGTACCCACGTCCACGGGGTACTATGCTTTCAACCTCTCCTTACCGTGGGTCACCATTGGAGCTGTACTGCGTTCCGTACATGTAAACATGACAGAAACATATAGCAACATACTGCTTGATTTGGGTCCTGGTTTGACGCAAATCGTATGGTACTTCAGAAGTTCTAACCCATTGGGGCACTATTGAAGGATTTACGGTATGTCCTTTCTATAGGACGGCAAGGAGGTGAACGAGATCAAGAACAGCATAGAGGGTATGGGCGACAAGTTCGGCAGAGACTGGCGCATGCTGTTGCTGCAGTTCGACTTTGCCCGATTCGTTCCATATGTATTCAACGACATTTTCGACGCAGTCAATGAGCTCAAGGCGAAGACTCTCGGCCGATTCCGGGAACAAATCCACTCGATGGAAAGAGAGCTCATGGACGATTCCGAGCCGCGGTCGCTCGTGGAGGCGTACTTGCACGAGAGGAACCGACTGCAGAAAGGCTGGTCTTCCTGCACTTGATGACATGCACAAAATAAGCATTTCTAACTGCGCAATTTTCTTTTGTAATCGCATTTAATTCTTTCATATACGTTCATATATGGACGATAAGTTTCCTAATGGTCTGTTCATCCGTCCGTCCATCCATTTGTCCATTCATCCGTCCGTCACACCTGTAACCGGGTCTGAAAAAGTGGGGGGACGGGTAAATGGCCGAATTCTGGGGGGGGGGGGTGTCTGGAGCAAAACGTGGGGGTAGTCCGACCAGTTACCGACTGGTTCTCCTTTATGACTTGACGGATCAAGCTGAGATTTTTTTGATCATTCTTAGAATCAATTTGGAGATACGAGTTTCTTAGATTTGTTTAAAAAATTCATAAAAAAAAATAATATTTCTGGGTCCTAGAGCAGAATTTCTGGGTAAATCTGGAAAAACACATGCATAAGGATAGTGCCTGGACGTCTCCAACCTGGGAGGAAAATTTCTGGGTAAATCTGGGAAAACACATGCTTAAAGATTCCTGGATGTGTCCAATCCGGGAGAAACATTTCTGGGTCTGGGAGCAAAATTTCGGGGTCCTCAAGCAAAATTTCTGGTAAATCTGGAAAAACACATGCTTAAGGATAGGACCCAGATGTGTCCAATCTGGGAGGAAACTTCTGGGTTCTTGATCAGAATTTCTAAATCAAATCTGGGAGCGATTTCACCGATTCCAATCCAAAGGAATCGGCACTGCTAAAGAAATCCAGAAAGTCAAAACACCTTCCAAACCCTGCCAAAACGCCGATATTTCGAATAAAAATCAACAAATTCAAGTCAAGTGCTTTTTGAAGCGAACTTGTTGTGGTAATCCCATAGAATTAGAATTAAGGAAAATTTTGCAGGTGGCTGCAAAAAAAGGAGAATATGTGACGCTCCTTTAAGCCCAGTTTGAAAAAACGCGGTATTAAAAGTAGCCACTTCATCAGATGATCAACTTCAGTTTGGACAAACCGTGTATAATCGAACCAAGCGCAGCAACACGTCACATATTCGGCGTTTGTTGTGCTCGCTTGGATCACTGGAAAGGCAGTCCAGGCTGCATGAGGACCGAGGCCTTTCATTCCTTGGACTCAGAGACGAGAGCGGGCCTTGTCCTTGACTGGACGTCTACAGATGGCATGGCAGTTCCGTCCGTCCATAGGCACAGGCTAACAGAAGCGGAACAAAGATGAACGAGAATCGAAGATTGAATGTAGGGTATACAATGTACTTGGTACTCAAGATCGTGAATTGATGGTGCATATCATTTACTGTAAGGGCAAGCCACATATTAAAAATTTAAGATGGGCAGGGTAGCGAAATTATTTATGCAGAATCTTTGGCTGTGTGCCTTGTCCATCCATATGCCTAAGGAATGATGCGCATCGTCAGAGAGATGAAAGAGTTTGTGAGGGTGGATTGATAGTGGTAGTGTTGTGGCTGTGTGCGATGGCTCGCACAACAAACGCCGAATATGTGACGTGTTGCTGCGCTTGGTTCGATTATACACGGTTTGTCCAAACTGAAGTTGATCATCTGATGAAGTGGCTACTTTTAATACCGCGTTTTTTCAAACTGGGCTTAAAGGAGCATCACATATTCTCCTTTTTTGCAGCCACCTGCAAAATGTTCCTTAATACAGTGTTTTTTCGTAAAAGAAAGATTGATCAAAAACTCACGCACGCACACACATACAAACCCACAGCAGCAGACCAGAACGGACGCATGCTCAGTGTTGCACCATAAAGCTTATGAAAAGCGTGTACCACTGTACACATTGTGCGTGCGTGCGTGTGTGCGTGCGTGCGTGCGTGCGTGCGTGCGTGCGTGCGTGCGTGCGTGCGTGCGTGCGTGCGCGCGCGCGCGCGCGTGCGTGCGGGTGTGCAGATTTGTCATTTTCGTGTATCAGGGGCTGTAGCGAGCATCCGTCCATAAATATTTTCCCCAGCTCAAAAAATTGCCAAAATTCTGGTAAAAAAAACCTAGCCCCTTAACCTCAAAAAAACCTCAAGAGTGGGCGGCTGGGCGGCCGCCAGAGACGACGACGGCCGCTGTGGCTTGCTACACTGACGGCTCAAGCATTCGTCGCGCTGGCGTCGGCGCCGGCGTTTACATTCCGTCTCAGAACGTGGAGCAATCGATACCGCTCGGTAGAAGCGCAACCGTCTTTCAGGCGGAAGTTTTGGCCATCAGCTACGCTGCCCAGCATCTGGCGGGGCTGGAGGTTAGCGAGGAGGACGTCGCGATTTTCTCTGATAGTCGCGCCGCCCTCCTGGCCATTAGTTCCTGCAAGACGAGCTCTCGTC
Organism: Paralinhomoeus sp. GSCO2_6; assembly: GCA_030248085.1. Lineage (NCBI taxonomy): Eukaryota > Metazoa > Nematoda > Chromadorea > Monhysterida > Linhomoeidae > Paralinhomoeus > Paralinhomoeus sp. GSCO2_6. Next base: position 72,001 of record JASAMY010000474.1, read on the forward strand.
TTGTACGGGAGTGCAGAAATGCGCTCAACGCTATTCGTGCTCGGAGCATTCAACTGTTCTGGGTTCCAGGACACTCAGGGGTTGCAGGAAACGAACGTGTGAACGAACGTGGAAATTGCAATTTCTTGTTCCATTTAGACCCTTCTGCAGCTGATGCCAAGTACTTCAGGTAATAAAGAATACATTTGTAAATGAGCAAACAAGCTTAACTTTTTTAATGACGGATGAAAGTAAGATCCATTCATATGGAACAAATTTATGCATCTGTTTGTGATTGCCTATGCTTAAGTGCTTGAACATGTTCAACCTTCAAATTAGCCCCCATAAAATTTAGCTCCCTTCTTATGGGCCTATTCTTTTTTAGCCAAGCCACCTCCCTTCAAAATCATACCACTGCCTAAATGAGCCACCATTAAATACCAAATTGCTTCACTGTTTGAGTGACACACCATGGAAACAAACGTAACAACAATGTGACACACACACACACACACACACACACACACACACACACACACACACACACACACACACACACACACACACACACATACACACACACACACACACACAAACGCACAGCGACAAATAAATCCAGCCCAATTCATTCAGCGACGACCAGCTGGCGGGTCTGGTCTTCGACATCTGGCTGGCCGGATTCGACACGCCCATCACGACGTTGCACTGGATGTTCCTCTACATGATCCACTACCCCGAAGTGCAGCACAAAATCCAGGCGGAAATTGACCAGAAAATCGGCAGAGAGACCGAGGTTCGCATGGAGCACAAGAATCAGCTGCCCTACACCTATGCGACCGTCCAGGTTCGATTCGACGAAGCAGCCGCACACACGTGACAATGGCTGGCAGACTACCATTTATTGCAGGAACTACAGCGGTGCATCAATCTATTAAAGTTCAACGTGCCTCGAAAGACAACCACTGATGTCGCAATCATGGGCTACCAGATCAAGAAAGGAACGATTGTTGTGCCTCAGATTTCCGCGGTCATGATGGACGCGGAATTGTTCCCGGAGCCGGAAAAGTTCAAACCCGACAGATTCCTGACTTCTGATGGGTACTTGGACACGGGCAAGGTGTGTGCATTCTGCAAAGGCGTTGTCGAAATAGACCCTCGACTGGTCGCTTGCAGCTGGAGGCATTGGTGCCGTTCTCGGTGGGCAAGCGCTCGTGTCTGGGCGAGAGTCTTGCGCGCATGGAGCTGTTTCTCATCTTCGCCAACACCCTCAGGCAGTTTGCCATCTCCAAGGTGCCCTTCCAAGCGTTGCCTCCCCTCGAGACGCGCAGCATGACGCACACAACTGCCAAGCCCTACCGCTGCAAGCTCGAGCAGAGACTCTGACAAACGGCCGCGTTAGTGTCACATCATGGCATGGAGCATAGGTTCACAGTGGACCGTTCACCAGTGTCATGCATTGTACACTCTGGGTGTTCCCCCATTAGGGTGGATTTATACTGACGCTCAGTTGTGCTGCCAGACTGCTGCAAAACAGTTAGGACTGATTTGGCAGAGTTGTATTCGAGCGTTTTGTATTTGAATTGAAATATGCTATGTTAGTGTTTCGTTTTCATCAGATCATCGTTTGCAAGAGCTGCTTGCAGGTGTGGGATGTCCGCGTGTCTTATAGCAAAAATAGAGACTTGCAGACATCAGTTCAGAGACCCAACAAGTGCTGTTGGAAAACTGAATCCTACTGTTTGCATTCTGTTTTGCAAATATTGCTGCAGCACCATCTTGCTAGGCCGGGGGCGCAGACAAGCGGAACGCTCAACCAGCCAGGCCAGATGCGTCCCTTTGCAAACACCGCTTTGCAAACAAATGGGTAGGGTGTCACCGTCTCATTTCCAATTCTTCACTCAGAAAGTGATTTGAAAACAGAAACCATTCGTGTACCATTTGTGTTGCGCTTCATAGTATGAAATAGTTAGTTGCAAAGAATAAGGAAGGGGCTCCAACTTCTTGAGAAGCGCCGCTCCCAAAGGGCATCCGAGATGTAAATGCCCTGGGCGCTCATCACAGTTTTTACGTCTTACATTTTCCAACTTGTACGCCATGAACAGCAGCGTTCCGTCTCTGCTGCGCATCGCAATTTTGACCAATGCTCCGTACACCATGCCTTGCGTGGACGCGAGTCGATCCCTACTGCCAACCGAGGACTGTCCCAATCCGGGCGTGGACCCCGGGATTGTCCAACTCATGGTCGAGGAGTCACGGCTCCCGCATCGGCTCTTCACCATCTCGGAGCTCAGAGGCAGCGTGTCGGCCAATGGCTCTTCTTCGGACTTTGACACGCTGCGACTGTTGCTGAGAAACGGCGTGGTCGACACCGCCACCACTTTGTTTCCCGTGGCTGGCGACCTGGTGGAAGACGTCGACTTCCTCTATCCCACCCTCTTTTCTTCGGTGTCGTTCGTCACTGCCAAGAACACCCCCGCTCCATTTTACGCCCAAGGCCTCCTTGCGGTGTTTCGCCCTGTCGTGTGGCTGGCGATTTGCATGGTGCTGCTGGCGTATCTGAGTGTTGACCGGCTGCAACGTTGGTGCTCCATCGGCGACGCAACGTCCTTCACCAACGCCACTACTCTCCTCGTTGTGTGGGCGGTGTTTGGTGGACTCTTTCAGAGCTTGGTCTTGCTCATGGTGTACGTGCCCCACAGCACGCCAAAAATCGAAACGGCAGCTCAACTGTTGGCTGCATTGCGAAACGGCGATTTGACCGCTGTAGTAGGGGCCGAGTTAGAAGAATTCTTCCGCAAAGAGGAGATCAGCAACAGATTTTTGGCGGACCTATCAAGAGCACTGGTCAACTGGCCACCCACCCTATACACAGATGAGAGCGACTTGATCGAGAAACTCAAAACAGGACGCTATGTTCACATTACCGGATCTGCAACCGCTGTTCATTTGACGTCAAAAGACTGCAGTCTGGGAATCCTTCCTTTCCGAACAAGTAAGTTTTCCAAAACTGTTTTACAAGAAAAAACAGCATACGGGGTCGCCCATGTAAGTGTAGCGATTTCATTTGCTCGTAACTGCACTGCACAGATATGCAACCGAATTGTTGAAATTTGAACATATCGGCGTGTGAGCAGCGCTTGCAATTACTTTCTCCAGCAGCACACAGCCGCACGCAAATCCACACCCAAATCCGGCGCTCCTAAAAGTTGTCGAGCGGGACGAGAGCGACTTTGGTAGGCAGGACAATTTTCAAAATCCGGACAAACAGTTTAAGTGGAGAAGCTACTGCAAAACTGATGTTTGTAGCACTAAAGGATACTTTCGCATTGGTACATTTAACCATTTGCGCTCCACAGTTAGTAACTTTCGATTTAAGATTCCGTTTTGTCTAATTTTTTTCAGCAACAAAATTCAACCATTTCGGCATCGTATCGTGGCAGTTATGATCGAATGAATTCGTTACACTAATTGTAGGTAAGTGGGCCACCATGTATTTTGGGGCCGCATGTACGTTTGTCAATCAATTAATCAGTGTTTTTATTGATGCGAGCACTGACACAGTACAGGAACCGTAAACGAACGCACGAGGTACGAAGGGAAGGAGCGATGCATCATAAATAATCCTGTATCAGTGCCATACTTACGACGTTCTCGTCCCGCGAGGGAAGGTGGGCCACCCACCTGGCACGGATTTCGGGCCGAAGCCCCGAAGCCGCCCTACACGGCGGATAATGAGAGCGTCATGGGGGATAGCATATGTGTATGTGGTTTAGGTTGTGGTGTACGTTCCGTTTCAGGTTTGTCAATGCTGTACTCATTTGTGGTTTCAAGGCGATCTAAGCTAAAGGTCAGACTCCGCGACGCCTTCATGCGACGAATTGACGCAATTTATAATGCAGAAGACAACTTTCGAAGGAGAGTGGAACAACAGTCACTCTTCGGGTCTAGGGTTGGGGAAACTTAGTTGTGTGTAACAAACAAAAGTGTACGCAAATGAGATTGAAAAATGTCCTTACTTTTTAACATTTCCATCATGGTAACAAGTCGGCCTATTGAGATTAGAGACGATAGGCAATTTAACTTTAAAATTTGTTCTGACGTTCAAATAGTTAAGAGCGTTCCGATTTCTCTTTTTTTTGGTTTTGGGACCTTCTCCCCCCTGGGGGTGACACAAACATTTTTCCCCTCCTGGGGGGGGGGGGCACCTCGCACCCAGGGCTTGTCTGTTGCTGCATGCTCCAAAAACGGGGCGCTATTTGAAGACATTTTTTGTTCAATTCCACCAGTAGGGAGACTCTTCGGCACTCTACCCTCAAATTATAACCCGTGGTACAACCCACCAATGTTAACTGGCAATTTCAGGACCATAGAGAACACCAATAATGCAATTTATGGGGCCCAAGAGGTTTCCCTTCCCCCTTTTCCCACAACCATCACATCCATGTGTTTTCCCACACCAAGTGTATATAGCACGCACATGTCATTAGAAGCAGAGTAACCAGTCCCCACCAGCGAAAAAACGCAAAAATTATTTAGTTATTTGGCCACCCCGTGCAGTAATAAATTTCACAGTTTTAATAGTGCCTTTTTTGCATTTGAGTTTTGCTTATCACGCAGTTTCATGATTAATCCAGTAGGCATTTTGTTATACACTCTTAATTCAAAACGACAAATGGTAATAAACACAATAATGACGCAATAAACACAAACTCAATAAACACAGTAAACGGAACGATGCGTTCCCCATCCTTAGGTGTGTCACTGATGAGAGGACCAGGTGGAATGCATTTACTATGCGCAACATGACAGGCACATTCCTTGTGTGGCTTGTTGGAATAGCGACTTCTAGTGTGATATTTGTTTTCCAAAGATTGTTGTTGCCTCCTCACGTGAAAACCTCGATTTGTTACATAGTGACCCGATTGCTATTCTTATGGTAATGCACAGCCAAAGAAAAACCCCCCCAAAACAAAAAACCCAAACAAAAAAAAAAAAACCCCCCCAACCCCCCCCCCCCCCACCCCCGGGTTTCCTCAATAGGTAGATTTGGCTGCAATGCATACGCAGTGCTTGCGTGCGTGCGTGCGTGCGACTCAGGATAAGTTTGCGGAGTGGCGTAGCCAGGATTTGGTTTTGCGAGGGGGCACAGACTCCCACTTTTCAACAGCCCCCCCCCCCTGTTGCGCCCTTTTTTTGGGGGGGGGGGTAAAATCTGGAGGAGGGGGGTCTGGGAAGGAAAATTTCTAGTCAAAAATACACTGTAAAAACCTGAAAATAGCTATTTTTATTCAAAATACACTGTAAATAACGCAAAATAGGTACTTTTTGGTCGATTTTTGCTCAAACACTGTAGAAAACACATTTTTTATTTAAGTTTTACTTTTTTATTTACTTTTAATTTATTTTGCTTAAACACTGTAGAAAACACATTTTTTATTTAAGTTTTACTTTTTTTATTTACTTTTTATTTGAGTAAGTAGTAGAAAGTTTTCAAAAATCCTGGGGGGGGGGGGTTAGGTGGGGGTTCAGGAAGACTTTGGGGGGAGGGTTGGGGAAGGTGTGGGTAGCGTCAAACCCAGCATCTGGGGGGAACCCCCCCCCCCCCTCCCAAACCCCACCCCAGTTACAGGTGTGTATGCACCTGTTGGATCAGCTGTCCAGCTTTCGACTGCCAGAAGGGGAAAAGGTGGAGCTGCACTTGAGCGAGGTTGCCGAGCTCTGCAACAAGCTCGAGGCGGTGCAGCTGCAGATGCCGTAGCAGAACAAGGTCCATGTGCTCTTGCGCTCGTTGCCCAGCTTCTATCAGATGCTGAGGACGTCGCTCCAAATGCAGGGAGACGAGCTTTGGATGGACGAGGTCGTCCAGGCGATAGCCGGACGACCAAGAGAAGCTCCACGGTTGTCAGGAGACGACGATGGCGCAGGAGGAGCCGGCGGAGCAACTGCCGACTGCAACATTGGACGACCAAAGACTGACAAAGGTGAAGCAGTCCGAGAAAGACAAGGCAATGTTGGCCCACCAGAGTGGTTCGAAGAAGACGTTTGCCAAAGTCGTCAAGTCCAGTCAAGTCCGAGGGAAAAAGAAGAAGAAAGTTGAATGGGTCGTGGACTCAGGCGCCAGTGATCACACGACAGCGAATCGCGTCATCAGGCAGAACTTCCGGCAGTTCCGCAAGCCCCGACTGGTGAGACTCGGCGACGGCAAGTCTCTGCTGGCGATCGGCTTTGTGCAGATCAAGGTATCGGTTGACAAAGAGGAGAAGTTGACAAAGTTGACAAAGAGCACGGCGTCGAAGTTGAAAGTCAGCAACACTCTGCTGGTCGTGTCAGTTGCTGCCCTGTTCGTAATACCATGTAGGAGAATGCACACCCGCGCGTCCAGAGGACCACAGGGGCAAAGTAGACAGATTTTTACGTTTTCCTTGGATTAAGGCACTCAAAAGCGCAAAAAATTGGTTTTATCTGGTGGTGCTGTGGTTTTATCGCAATTCACCATTGTGTGTTGAAAATGGTGCAAACAAAGCAAATACCAATACCAGCGCCAAAACCTTGACTTTTCGGATAAACTGCGATGAAAAAATTTGATCTTCTCCCCCCTCTGTCAGAAAATCCTAGATCCGCTAGAGCCTATGACACAACTGTTCCTAGGTAGGTATATGTGAGGAAGTCACGCAGCTGACGCAGAGAGCACAAAAGTGCGCGTGCCCAAGGCGAAGTGGAGCACACGTGCAGCCTCTTCAAGCGATCATCTCGAGGACAGCGCGCTCGATGTGGCCCGCGGAGATGCCGAGCAAGTCGAAGAGCTCGTGCGGCTTGCCGCTCCTGGGCAAGGCGTTGACAGCGAGACGGCGGATGACGACACCGACGTCGGCCGACAGAGCCGCCGACACCGCCTCGCCCAGGCCGCCTGCGACGCGCCCCCGCGGACTCGGAGGCAGTCGGTCACGCAGCGTCACGCACCTTCGGAGTAGTGGTCTTCGACGACGACGATCTTGTTGCCCGCCTGGGAGGCCGCGCCCAGGATGGTGTCGCGGTCGATCGGCTTCACCGTGAACGGATCGATCACCTGCAGCGACGGACGGCGATGCCGGCCGCCCGTCCAGTCGCGCACGCACCAACGCCAGAACGGAGCGCGCAAGCGTCCACTGACCGTCACAGAGACGCCTTTCTTGGAGAGCGCTTCGTAAGCCTTCAGCGCCTCGTGGAGCGTGACTCCGGCGCCGATGATGACCGCCTTGTCATTAGTCGCCTGCTGGAGGATCTGCAGCAGCGTTGGGACGTGCAGTCGACGACGACGGCGTTGACGACGTTGCGCTCTCGACCTGGGCTGTGCCAACGTGGAAGATGTGCGCGTTCGAGTAGAGGATGGCGTTGGCTAGTCGAGCGGTGCGGATGTAGCAGACGCCGCGAGTGTTGGCCGCCAGCTCCACCGCCCGTTCGGTGCTCACGCCGTCTGACGGGTAGAAGACGGTGCTGTCGGCGATGGAGCGGAACAGCGCGAGGTCCTCCAGGCCCATGATGGTGGGGCCGTCCTCGCCTAGACGCCAAGAAGACGCGGTCCCGACTCCAAGCAGCTCTGTCTGAGGCGGGGGGCGGAAAGGGGCGCACCGATGGAGACGCCAGCGTGCGAGCCGGCGCACTTGACATTGGCCATAGACACGCCCGCCATGCGCAGCTGGTCCGCGGCGCGAGTGAAGAAGGCCGCGTACGCGCTAAACAACAACGCCAGCAGCCCGTCTCCCTCCATGACTGCAGCTAGTGCCAGGCCGTGACAAACCGGCCACGTATCGTAAATCCTCCAATAGTGCCCAAGGGGCCACTATATTTTCAACCTATCCTTACTGGGGTGGGCACTATTGGAGAGGGGGTGCACAATTGTTTCGACCTTCAAATTTAGATCAGTCAAAATGGCCAAATTAACAGCGCTTGCGGTCATTCTTCTGTCTTTTAGGTGGTTGACAGGTCAAAGCAGCTGGCATGGCATGTATTCATCGCTGTGACTGTGCACTGTGTCGCGCCATAAAACGCAACTTCTGCTTGATTTGGGCCATGTAAGCAAAAATCATGGGCTACTGATTGCCCCCAGGGGGAACTATTAGAGGGGGTGCATTATTGTTTCAACCTCTTTATACCCGGGGGCACTATTAGAGGGTTCACCATTGTAGAGGGAGAGGAACTATTGGAGGATTTACGGTATAAACGTGTATCCACAAAAATGCAATGTGAAAAAACAGCCTCTGCCCTCCAGCTGTCTAACCTGCAGAAAGGCAGCGTTCGGTCTCTGGTGGAACAGCCGACAGCGACGCCGACCATATTCTGCAATGAAGCACTGGGCGAAGCGGCCAGGAAACTCCGCGAGGAACTTGTCCGAAAACGTAGAGTTCTTGACGTCGCAGTCGAGCGCCACAACTCGCGGGTTGGCTCGTCCCAACTTCGCGAGCGCCGTGCCATACGCTATCCGAGTTGCCAACTGAATCGTAAAGCCACGCACCCCTCGCATCACAGAGAGAGAGAGAGAATGCAAGGCAAGCAAGAAGCGTCGAACGAGCTGGCCCTTGCGGTAGTTGGGACGCTCGCTCAGTTTGATTTGGCCAAACGGAATCGCCACATGTGCTGCGTCGTGGATGGGCGAGGCAATCTGGAGCTTGATCCTGCCCTTGTTGACGATGGTCGTCTTGAGCTCTTCAACCGTCTCCAGGGGGACGGGCTTGCCATGCTGGGCCAGGTGCCTCCCTTCGGGGAGTGGGTGAAAGCCCCAACCGCTTTTTTGAAATGTGCATGGCAGTGACCAATAGGGCTGGTCGTGGCCTAGAGCCCGCGCCCTTTGGAAACTGTCGTGTACCTGCTGCCAACTGGCCGCGCAATTTCACCCACACGGGTGATGTTGTGCGGTCAGTTGACACCTGACGGCAGCAGGGCACACTGGTAAAAGCGGAAACGCTCAACCAGCTGGGCCAGGTGCCTCCCTTCGGGGAGTGGGTGAAAGCCCCAACCGCTTTTTTGAAATGCCAGTTGTCCTGGTCCGAGATTCCTCTCAGGCCATGTCCTGCAGCGGTGTCGACGAGACGACGCAGCTGTGTCACGACACCTGCCTTTGAACGTCTTTGCGATGAGAGCAACGGGCTTGCCCTTGACGGAGCGAGCCGCGTGAAAGGCCTTGGCCAGCTCCTCGACGCTGTGGCCGTCCACGACCATCGCGTGCATGCTGGACGGACGGCGTCGCGTGCTCTGGTCACACCGCGCGTCGTCGGCGGCGCGTCCAACCCAAAGGCGTCGGCGCGCTTCCGGTACGTCTCGACGTCGTGGCCCAGCGCAGTCGGCTGGCTCTGGCCCAGTCGGTTTACGTCGAACACGGCCACGAGGTTGTCCAGTTCGTGCCAGGACGCGAAGGCTAAGACAGCGTCAACGGGCTGACTGCGCAACACAAGTACGCGTGGAGAGAGGCTGCTGGCTGGCACTCGCACTCACCGGCCGCCTCCCAGACGCTGCCCTCGGCACTCTCCCCGTCTCCCATGAGGCAGTAGACGCGGTACAAAGCTTTGTCCACGTACCGGCCGACCCAAGCCATGCCGACGGCGCAGCTGAGACCCTGACCAAGAGAGCCGGTAGCCACGTCGATGAAGTTCAGCCGCTGAAAGTTGGGCGACGAGTGGAGGATCGGACTGCGCCGCTCGGAGTCAAGAGCAAGCGAACGGGCGTGGGGTGGCCTTCGAGGTCGCTGTCGATCTTGCGCAGGCTCATGAGCTGCTCGCGCGACAGTTCGCCCGCCTCGTGCCACGCGGCGTAGACAGCGGGACAGGCGTGGCCCTGAACACTCCAGTGTCGAATGCGGCGGCGGGCGAAGTGCCGCCCGCAGACCAGCAACGCAAACCTTTGAGAGAACGAAGCGATCCGCATTGGGATCGCGAGGATTGCGAGGGTCGTACTTCATCTCGTTGAAGAAGAGCACAGAGATGATCTCCGCTGCACTGGCCACGCTCGACGGGTGTCTGAAGGTCGCCGTCGATTCTCCTGTGTAGGCCCAATGGCTTCGCATCACCGCTTCCCTCACCCAGACTGGGCAGCGCAAGTCATTTCGACCGACAACACGCGCAGGCGATTCGCGCAGTCGCGCAGCTCCTGCGCCACGCTCTCGTTCCTCTTCTCATCCCCCGCACTCTCGGCCATAGTCCGCAGTTTCAAGTAAACAAAGCAAGTGTGGACGAAACCCTCTGAACAGCGTACTGAAGAGGCAACGACGTCGACGCGTCACCGGCGCTCTCTACAGTGACTAGGCAGTTTCACTATACAATGTAGGTCACTTCGCACGTCAAATAGGTTATGCCTGACGATATACCTAACCTAACGTGTACCTAACAAACTACGCAGAGAGCTGGGCCCAGTGGTGGCGCTAAAGGGGGTGGGCGTAAAGTTTGCCAATTGCTCCATCGAAACTTTGAGACTGCCCCAAAATCACATTATAAATGCTGGTTGCCCCCCACGCCCAAATGTTTAGTGCGCCCAAATGTGAGATGAAAAGAATGCAACAGAGAAACTTGAAAGTGCGAAGTGCCGCACATGGAAGTGCGCGCCCCTCACCGCCCCCAAAGCTTCCAACGCAGGCGGCAACGTATGGGTATGTAATGTATACCCCTCGGTAGCGCCTGCTACACACGCACGCACCCGAGTTGAAAGGCGAGCCATCAGCGGCGCGCAGTGTTTACCGCGGCGGCGCTGCGGCTTCGGTTTCGAAAGTTTTGTAATCGGATGCGAAAGTTGAAGGCAATGCCAATAAGCAGTTTGAATAAAAGGTCGATTTACGCTCAGTTTCTGCAAACGGGATCCGAGAGAAAACTCGACAACTTCTCATTTGACCTTGAGATTCAAACAAAATGCGCATAGCAGTAGGCTACACAGTAGTCTGGGTCCGAACCCAGGTTCTTAATAACCTAGAGTAAAGACAGCGTTATGTCTTTTGTCTGTGTAGACGCGGCGATCGGGACGGTCATTTTTTCGAAGTGAATCCCGTCCCGTCCCGTCCCGTTGCTGCTAGAGGCGGCCATCGGGACGGTCATTTTTTCGAAGTGAATCCCGTCCCGTCCCGTCCTGTTGCTGCTAGAGGCGGCCATCGGGACGGTCATTTTTTCGAAGTGAATCCCGTCCCGTCCCGTCCCGTTGCTGTACTACTGACAGCGTATATGTCTTTGTCTGTGTAGAGGCGGCCATCGGGACGGTGATTTTTTCAGAGTCAGTCCCGTCCCGTCCCGTCGCGTTGCTGTACAAGTGACAGCGTATATGTCTTTGTCTGTGTAGAGGCGGCCATCGGGACGGTCATTTTTTGAAGTGAATCCCGTCCCGTCCCGTCCCGTTGCTGCTAGAGGCGGCCATCGGGACGGTGATTTTTTCGAAGTGAATCCCGTCCCGTCCCGTCCCGTTGGTGACACCGTATGTGTTTCTCTGTGTAGGCGGCGCCATCGGGACGGTCATTTTTTCGAAGTGAATCCCGTCCCGTCCCGTCCCGTTGGTGTACTAGTGACAGCGTATATGTGTCTCTGTCTGTGTAGGCGGCGCCATCGGGACGGTCATTTTTTCGAAGTGAATCCCGTCCCGTCCCGTCCCGTTGCTGCTAGAGGCGGCCATCGGGACGGTCATTTTTTCGAAGTGAATCCCGTCCCGTCCCGTCCTGTTGCTGCTAGAGGCGGCCATCAGGACGGTCATTTTTTCGAAGTGAATCCCGTCCCGTCCCGTCCCGTTGCTGTACTACTGACAGCGTATATGTCTTTGTCTGTGTAGAGGCGGCCATCGGGACGGTGATTTTTTCAGAGTCAGTCTCGTCCCGTCCCGTCGCGTTGCTGTACAAGTGACAGCGTATATGTCTTTGTCTGTGTAGAGGCGGCCATCGGGACGGTCATTTTTTGAAGTGAATCCCGTCCCGTCCCGTCCCGTTGCTGCTAGAGGCGGCCATCGGGACGGTGATTTTTTCGAAGTGAATCCCGTCCCGTCCCGTCCCGTTGGTGACACCGTATGTGTTTCTCTGTGTAGGCGGCGCCATCGGGACGGTCATTTTTTCGAAGTGAATCCCGTCCCGTCCCGTCCCGTTGGTGTACTAGTGACAGCGTATATGTGTCTCTGTCTGTGTAGGCGGCGCCATCGGGACGGTCCTTTTTTCGCATTGAATCCCGTCCCGTCCCGTCCCGTTGCTGTACAAGTGACAGCGTATATGTGTTTCTCTGTGTAGGCGGCGCCATCGGGACGGTCATTTTTTCGAAGTGAATCCCGTCCCGTCCCGTCCCGTTGCTGCTAGAGGCGGCCATCGGGACGGTCCTTTTTTCGGATTGAATCCCGTCCCGTCCCGTCCCGTTGCTGTACAAGTGACAGCCTATGTCTTTGTCTGTGAAGAGGCCCTCATCGGGACGGTGATTTTTTCGAAGTGAATCCCGTCCCGTCCCGTCCCGTTGCTGCTAGAGGCGGCCATCGGGACGGTGATTTTTTCGAAGTGAATCCCGTCCCGTCCCGTCCCGTTGCTGCTAGAGGCGGCCATCGGGACGGTGATTTTTTCGAAGTGAATCCCGTCCCGTCCCGTCCCGTTGCTGCTAGAGGCGGCCATCGGGACGGTGATTTTTTCGAAGTGAATCCCGTCCCGTCCCGTCCCGTTGCTGCTAGAGGCGGCCATCAGGACGGTGATTTTTTCGAAGTGAATCCCGTCCCGTCCCGTCCTGTTGCTGCTAGAGGCGGCCATCGAGACGGTCATTTTTTCAGAGTGATTCCCGTCCCGTCCCGTCCCGTTGCTGACACCGTATGTCTTTGTCTGTGTGTAGAGGCGGCCATCGGGACGGTCATATTTTCGAAGTGAATCCCGTCCCGTCCCGTCCCGTTGCTGCTAGAGGCGGCCATCGGGACGGTCATTTTTTCGAAGTGAATCCCGTCCCGTCCCGTCCCGTTGGTGACACCGTATGTGCTTCTCTGTGTAGGCGGCGCCATCGGGACGGTCATTTTTTCAAAGTGAATCCCGTCCCGTCCCGTCCCGTTGGTGACACCGTATGTGCTTCTCTGTGTAGGCGGCGCCATCGGGACGGTCATTTTTTCGAAGTGAATCCCGTCCCGTCCCGTCCCGTTGCTGTACTAGTGACAGCGTATATGTCTTTGTCTGTGAAGAGGCGGGCATCGGGACGCTGATTTTTTCAGAGTGAGTCCCGTCCCGTCCCGTCCCGTTGTTGACAACGTATGTGTTTCTCTGTGTAGGCGGCGCCATCGGGACGGTCATTTTTCCGCACTGAATCCCGTCCCGTCCCGTCCCGTTGGTGTACTAGTGACAGCGTATGTCTTTGTCTGTGTAGAGGCGGCCATCGGGACGGTCCTTTTTTCGGATTGAATCCCGTCCCGTCCCGTCCCGTTGCTGCTAGAGGCGGCCATCGGGACGGTCCTTTTTTCGGATTGAATCCCGTCCCGTCCCGTCCCTTTGCTGCTAGAGGCGGCCATCGGGACGGTCCTTTTTTCGGATTGAATCCCGTCCCGTCCCGTCCCGTTGCTGCTAGAGGCGGCCATCGGGATGGTCATTTTTTCGAAGTGAATCCCGTCCCGTCCCGTCCCGTTGCTGCTAGAGGCGGCCATCGGGACGGTCATTTTTTCGAAGTGAATCCCGTCCCGTCCCGTCCCGTTGGTGACACCGTATGTGTTTCTCCGTGTAGGCGGCGCCATCGGGACGGTCCTTTTTTCGGATTGAATCCCGTCCCGTCCCGTCCCGTTGCTGTACAAGTGACAGCGTATGTCTTTGTCTGTGTAGAGGCGGCCATCGGGACGGTGATTTTTTGAGAGTGAATCCCCTCCCGTCCCGTCCCGTTGCTGCTAGAGGCGGCCATCGGGACGGTCCTTTTTTCGAAGTGAATCCCGTCCCGTCCCGTCCCGTTGCTGTACAAGTGAGAGCGTATGTCTTTGTCTGTGAAGAGGCGCTCATCGGGACAGTCATTTTTTCGAAGTGAATCCCGTCCCGTCCCGTCCCGTTGCTGCTAGAGGCGGCCATCGGGACGGTGATTTTTTCGAAGTGAATCCCGTCCCGTCCCGTCCCGTTGCTGCTAGAGGCGGCCATCGGGACGGTCATTTTTTCGAAGTGAATCCCGTCCCGTCCCGTCCCGTTGCTGCTAGAGGCGGCCATCGGGACGGTCATTTTTTCGAAGTGAATCCCGTCCCGTCCCGTCCCGTTGCTGACACCGTATGTGTTTCTCTGTGTAGGCGGCGCCATCGGGACGGTGATTTTTTCGAAGTGAATCCCGTCCCGTCCCGTCCTGTTGCTGCTAGAGGCGGCCATCGAGACGGTCATTTTTTCAGAGTGAGTCCCGTCCCGTCCCGTCCCGTTGTTGACAACGTATGTGTTTCTCTGTGTAGGCGGCGCGATCGGGACGGTCATTTTTCCGCACTGAATCCGGTCCCGTCCCGTCCCGTTGCTGTACAAGTGACAGCGTATATGTCTTTGTCTGTGAAGAGGCGTTCATCGGGACGGTGATTTTTTCGAAGTGAATCCCGTCCCGTCCCGTCCCGTTGGTGTACTAGTGACAGCGTATGTCTTTGTCTGTGTAGAGGCGGCCATCGGGACGGTCCTTTTTTCGGATTGAATCCCGTCCCGTCCCGTCCCGTTGCTGCTAGAGGCGGCCATCGGGACGGTCCTTTTTTCGGATTGAATCCCGTCCCGTCCCGTCCCGTTGCTGCTAGAGGCGGCCATCGGGATGGTCATTTTTTCGAAGTGAATCCCGTCCCGTCCCGTCCCGTTGCTGCTAGAGGCGGCCATCGGGACGGTCATTTTTTCGAAGTGAATCCCGTCCCGTCCCGTCCCGTTGGTGACACCGTATGTGTTTCTCCGTGTAGGCGGCGCCATCGGGACGGTCCTTTTTTCGGATTGAATCCCGTCCCGTCCCGTCCCATTGCTGTACAAGTGACAGCGTATGTCTTTGTCTGTGTAGAGGCGGCCATCGGGACGGTGATTTTTTGAGAGCGAATCCCGTCCCGTCCCGTCCCGTTGCTGCTAGAGGCGGCCATCGGGACGGTCCTTTTTTCGGATTGAATCCCGTCCCGTCCCGTCCCGTTGCTGCTAGAGGCGGCCATCGGGACGGTGATTTTTTGAGAGTGAATCCCGTCCCGTCCCGTCCCGTTGCTGCTAGAGGCGGCCATCGGGACGGTCATTTTTTCGAAGTGATTCCCGTCCCGTCCCGTCCCGTTGCTGCTAGAGGCGGCCATCGGGACGGTCCTTTTTTCGGATTGAATCCCGTCCCGTCCCGTCCCGTTGCTGTACTGGTGACAGCGTATATGTCTTTGTCTGTGAAGAGGCGGGCATCGGGACGCTGATTTTTTCAGAGTGAGTCCCGTCCCGTCCCGTCCCGTTGTTGACAACGTATGTGTTTCTCTGTGTAGGCGGCGCCATCGGGACGGTGATTTTTTCGAAGTGAATCCCGTCCCGTCCCGTCCCGTTGCTGTACTGGTGACAGCGTATATGTCTTTGTCTGTGAAGAGGCGGGCATCGGGACGCTGATTTTTTCAGAGTGAGTCCCGTCCCGTCCCGTCCCGTTGTTGACAACGTATGTGTTTCTCTGTGTAGGCGGCGGCATCGGGACGGTCATTTTTCCGCACTGAATCCCGTCCCGTCCCGTCCCGTTGCTGTACTACTGACAGCGTATATGTCTTTGTCTGTGTAGAGGCGGCCATCGGGACGGTGATTTTTTCAGAGTCAGTCCCGTCCCGTCCCGTCCCGTTGCTGTACAAGTGACAGCGTTGGTCTTTGTCTGTGTAGAGGCGGCCATCGGGACGGTCATTTTTTCGAAGTGACTCCCGTCCCGTCCCGTCCCGTTGCTGTACAAGTGACAGCGTATGTCTTTGTCTGTGAAGAGGCGCTCATCGGGACGGTCATTTTTTCGAAGTGAATCCCGTCCCGTCCCGTCCCGTTGCTGCTAGAGGCGGCCATCGGGACGGTGATTTTTTCGAAGTGAATCCCGTCCCGTCCCGTCCCGTTGCTGCTAGAGGCGGCCATCGGGACGGTCATTTTTTCGAAGTGAATCCCGTCCCGTCCCGTCCCGTTGCTGCTAGAGGCGGCCATCGGGACGGTCATTTTTTCGAAGTGAATCCCGTCCCGTCCCGTCCCGTTGCTGCTAGAGGCGGCCATCGGGACGGTCATTTTTTCGAAGTGAATCCCGTCCCGTCCCGTCCCGTTGCTGCTAGAGGCGGCCATCGGGACGGTCATTTTTTCGAAGTGAATCCCGTCCCGTCCCGTCCCGTTGCTGCTAGAGGCGGCCATCGGGACGGTCATTTTTTCGAAGTGAATCCCGTCCCGTCCCGTCCCGTTGCTGTACTAGTGACAGCGTATATGTCTTTGTCTGTGAAGAGCCGAGCATGGGGACGGTGATTTTTTTCGCAATCACTGCCGTCGCGTCGGGTCCTGTCGCTCAAGTACTGATAGCGTATATGTGTTCCTCTGTGTAGATGGCGCGATCGCGAGGGTAATTTTTTATTTTTTTCGCAGTGCGTCCCGTCCGGTCCGGTCGCGTTGGTGTACTACTGAGACCGTATATCTGTTTTTCTGTGTAGGCGGCGCCATCCGCCATTTGGCTTCGTTGGCTACTGCCTTGTGATGGATGAGTTCGTGTCAATAGGTTGTCATTATCGGCTTTCAATGGTGATGATGATTTTATTGGTGGAGATGCATGCATGCATGCATGCATGTATGCAAAGTGCACGCAAATGGAATAGTCAACTGTTTTATTTTTTGTACTGAAGTGTTAACACACTAGCCCAGCCGCTATAGGTCGTCTGTTACAATCGGTTACGCTTAAATGCGGCGCACGTTAAATGCAGCACAGGTTGTATATGATAAATAATGCAGGCACGTAAAGTATGCACGCAAGTGGATTTTCGCAGCCTAAGGGTAAAACTAAGCCTAACCTAAAGCCTAAGCAAAAACCTAAGCCTAAGCCTAAGCAAAGCCTAAGCCTAAGTTAAAGCCTAAGCAAAAACCTAACCAAAAACGTAAGCCTAAGCCTAAGCAAAGCCTAAGCCTAAGCAAAAACCTAAGTGTAAGCAAAGCTTAACCCTAAGCCCAACCTTAAGCCAAGAAAAAGCCGCGGAACTCAACTTGGTTGCATACATCACCTGCTTGCATGCCAGCATCCTTTATCACATACAACGTGTGCTGCATTTAACGGGCTATTTCCAAAATATGCAACCGATACAAGCACAACCGATACAAGGGATCACTGTAGCTT
>JASAMY010002616.1:0-30000 GCA_030248085.1 Paralinhomoeus sp. GSCO2_6
ACGTCTCGGTGTCGAGCGGACTCGATCGCGCCATCGTACGCGCATGTACGTCGAGCCATTCGCGAGTTGCTTTGCATTTATTTATCAGGGTGTACGCGTCAGCGTACAACCCTAATATGTGACCACTTCTCAATGCGGGTTTTTGAATTTTCGATCGCCTATAACTTTTGATTGCCTGAACGGATTTCGACGCGTTATGGCGCAAATGAAACGCCTTCTTCTGGGGCATCGAATACGCCATAACGCTTTTCCTTGCTTTACTGTAAGGGGTCAATACCTCCGAAAATTTCACGTTTTTTTCGAGGTTTTTCGTGCGCCATTCTCGAACGTCTTATGCTATTGGAATGAAACTTGCCAGACATTGGCGACTCATATCGGCTCTTAAAAACCTAAATGGGTTCCTTTGTTAGCGTTCCCTATCTCGAGATAATGTCAATAGTATGGTCGATTTTGATAACTTTTTGAAATCATGTCAAGGTTTTTCGTGTTTTCCTACTGGACTAACATCACCTTCTAACGCGCTATCTAACGCGCTATAGCACGTATGCATACTCGGTCGCAGTACAGAGATATGTCCCAAACTGTTTGAAAGCAAAAATCAAAACACGTCATTTTGTTTTGAAACTGCACAGGCGTCTACAACTCACATTTTTAGAAAGAAAAGCTTCTGAAGTAATTTGTGCTAGGTGCTGTCTGTTAATCTTGAGTTATGGTTTACTTTGTGAGTTAGTGCTTGGGCACAGTGGGTTTGACTGTCAGTGCTTTGGCGCGATCCGTAAGGCATCAGACTACCGATCGAGAGGTCGCCAGTTCAACTCCCGATGGCGGCTTTGCTTTTGCACGTGTCCCTGCAAGAGGTATAACGACTTGTTGCCCCACCCTTCCACTTTGGTCTTTTTTCTGGTATAGTGGAAGTTGTTCCGACAGGGCAGAGTGGAAGTTGTTCCGACACGGGACGTTGTTCCGACAAGATTGGAAGTTGTTCCGACAAGACTGGAAGTTGTTCCGACAGAAGTGGACGTTGTTCCGACAGCAGTGGAAGTTGTTCCGACGCACCTGGCATACTACCACTTAAAGCTGTGAGCAGACTAGAAACCGCTTCTTCACATAAAGTTAGATGGGAGCACCGAAGCCCGACTGAGGTCGCTGCGTCAATCAGTCAATCAATCCGTGCAGTCAGGTACTGTTTAGTCGAGGCGCTGTGAATCGTCAGCGACCTGGCGGTCCCACTGCACGGGCACGAGCAGCAGCCGCTCGGACACAAGGGCACTGCACAGTGGTTGATAGTCTAGTCAGTAGGCACCTCTGCAGTGTACCATGTACATAGCTTGCTTGCTGCATAGTACTGCATCTCGACAAGCGCTAGACCTTGTCGCTTGTCGAGCAGACCCTGAAGGCGAAGTACCAAGGTAAAGAAGACTGCGCCATATGTATAGATACGACTAAGTGTGCAAGCTCCGCACAACAGCTGTGCTGTCTGTCTGGCTCGTTGAAGAGTTGGCTGGTGATCTGCACATTAGTCAACGTGACCAGTGACCAGTCTTGTCGGAACAACTTCCAGTCTTGTCGGAACAACGTCCACTTCTGTCGGAACAACTTCAAGTCTTGTCGGAACAACTTCCACTCTTGTCGGAACAACTTCCAACTTAGATTATGGCCCCCGCTGTGTCGGAACAACTTCCACCCAATCTTTTTTCTAGGTTCTGCCGATTTTTTTTTTGATTTTTCGAACTTGTGGAAAGTTTGAAAAGCATGCGCGCGTGCGTGCGTACATACGTGCGAGCGTGCGTGCGTGCGTGCCTGCATAGGTTTTATCGTATCAATGTGTGTCTTACGAAAAAACACTGTATTAAGGAAAAATTTGCAGGTGGCTGCAAAAAAAGGTGAATATGTGACGCTATTTTGTTAAAGTCCAGTTTGAAAAAGAGGGGTATTAATTAAGGCATGCTCATTGGTGTATAACCACCTACAGCTGATCAACTTCAGTTTGAACAAACCGTGTATAAAAACTGAATCAAACGGAGCAACACGTCACATATTCGGCATTTGTTGTGTGAGCCATCCTCATTCAGCCAAAACGCAACAGCAATCCTTTAACATCTCATCTCTCTCTGACAATGCGTTGCCATTGGCGATTACCATGGACCTGGCACAGCCACATTTCCTGGTTAAATAATCGGCACCCTGCTAACATTTGTGACATGTGGGTTGCCACTACAGTTAGTGATGTGCATGCATACATACTGTACTGGCTCCATTCGTCAGTCCCCTTTTGGCATTTCAACCAACCAATGATGAACTGCTTCTACAACGTTTGCATAGTGCAATGCACCATTTTACATCTTGTGAGTGCTTACGTGTATGCATGCGTGCCTGCGCGCGTGCGTATGTACGTGCGCCTGCATCGTGTTCCATGTACAAGATCATGGGGTCCTTCCTGCCTGTCTCGCAACCATGTGGCATTCAGTCATGCGGCATATGTGAATGCACTGTGTTCCAGTCTAGTTACGTCCTAAAAATTGCCACTGCACCTTCCTATGCACGCGAACACAAAAAAAAATTAAAATTAATTGGGAGTGGGAAAATATGGCTGCGAACACAAAAAATGCCGAATATGTGACGTGTTGCTGCGTTTGGTTCAGTTTTTATACACGGTTTGTTCAAACTGAAGTTGATCAGCTGCAAAGTGTAGGTGGTTATACACCAATGAGCATGCCTTAATTAATACCCCTCTTTTTCAAACTGGACTTTAACAAAATAGCGTCACATATTCACCTTTTTTTGCAGCCACCTGCAAATTTTTCCTTAATAGACACTTCAGCGTAATTTGTAGTCAACAATGTGCAAATTTCTTAGAAATGCTGTATACACTGTAAATCTCCCAACAGTCACCCCGCGCACTGTATCTCTCCATACCCCCGGGGTAATATTTTAACAGGGGCACTGTTGGAAGGGGGCGCTATAATTTTAATCCTAAAAATTTTGATGGTGAAGGTAATTTTGCGCGCCGAATCGCCGATTTTATTAGAGGATTTACACTATCCTTTCCCGAACCATATTTATTGTTTTCTGGGGCCCACCCACAGCAAGTATCTTATCTGAAATATGCGCTAGAATTTGTAGGACTGCTGAAACATTTTTTTTTTGTTGAAATGTTGTCTTCCAAAGTTTTGTTTGGGCTTTTATGCATGGATTATAATGATACTTTTTGCGAACGTGTGGCTGTTGTCGGTTGAGCGTTGCGCTACCGATCGCGAGGTCGCGGGTTCGAAGTTTGGTCTTGACAAAAAACGTGTATGTTTACTGTATTTATGTAATGAATTTAAAATAAAAATGCGACTTGCAGTTCCCGCGTCACACTGTGAAAAGGGCCGAATTTGACGCGTTTTACGGGTCGCTACAGTAATTATGCAAATTGGGCGAGCCTGCGTGTCCCAATGGGTCGTTTCACCATGCCCATTGGGTCCTATGTGTCTCGCTACAGAAGTAACGTAGTATTTTATTTTGTTTATTTAAGAACTATTATTTAAAGGAAAAAAAAACGTTTGCAGATTGCAAGGCGTTGGCTGGTGCATTGCTCGGTCTGAGGACGGCGAAAATGTAATCGAGAAAAATGAGGAAAATCCGCAAAAATCACCTAAAGACGCGGAAAATGTCGGTGAAAAACTGACTGAATACCAGCAAAAAGACTCGTCCGATGATGAGGAAACGACGGGAGAGCAAGGTGGTGGACTTTTTTGATATTTTAAATTTTAAAAATTCATAAATCGGAGCAGACAACGCACGATGCTACATGCACGCACGCACGCACGCTCACCGCCACAAACTCTTGGAAAATGTGTTTAAATAAAAAATTTTACGTTTTTTGAAACCATTTTTAGAAGCCGTCACTGTCACCACAGCGCGCAGTTTGTTCAAAGGCCGCAAGCTGGTGGCTTATGACGCGAGGAGACAAAAAGACGAGAACAAAAAGGGAAAAGACAAAATAGAAGGGGACAATCAACAAATGAACAACGAAGACGATGACGAGGATTTACTTCTGGAGGATGTGGAGGCGGACTTGAGGGGCGGATCTCTCGGATCAAGAAGGTGATCCGTTCACATTTCAATTAAATTTATTAATTTCATAGGATTTTGCATTTTATTTGGAACTACCAACTAGGTGCTCTTGCCTGTCGGCAAGTTGGTTTTAGACAGATTTTCACTCTGTCTAAAACGATAAAAGTGAGTCAATGTTTGTGAATTTCAGTGTTTTTCAGTGTTATGTGACCATAAAACAGCTAAATAACACTGTTGGGACCCAATTTATACCCATTTTGATCAAAAAGTACCATTATAACTCAAAAAATGGCCGGCTACCCCCCACTTTGTGCGCCACACCCCCCCCCCCACTCTTCCAGACCCGGTTACAGGTATGGTCGTCGTCTTGTGGAAATATTGACTACGTTCAGATCCTCGCTCGTCAGTTATAGGAGCGGTCACACATTTATCATTGATTATTGGACAAGATTTTTTCCAACGTTTATTAGTAGCCCTACTCCTGTAACTGGCAAGAGGAGGTGTGTTGTACCCCCCCCCCCCCCCAAAAATTCTCAACCCACAGGTCTCGACCGAATTTTCAGTGTTTTGTGATCGCAAAGCTGCAAAATAACACTATTCAGACCCTATTTTGCACCAGAGAGTTCCTATTTAGACCCTATTTGTGGCAACAATTTTCAACTAGCCCACTAACTCCCCCCCCCCCTCAAGAGCCTAAGAGGCCACTTGCTCCCTCCCCCCCACTCTGCCAGACCCGGTTGCGGGAATCAGGGTGTACGCGGCAGCGTACAACCCTAATATGTGACAACTTCTTCAATGCGGTTCTTTGAATTTTCAGTCGCTTATAACTCTTGATTGCCTGAACCGATTGTGACGAATGATAGCTCAAAAGAACCGCCTTCTAGACCGGAATCGAATAAGCCATCCCGCGTTTCGGTACTCGAGCGCATTAAGACGAAATGTCTGAAAATGTTCCGAAAAAGTGGTGTTTTTTTTTTCCTGTTCTGCACACACTTTTTGGGTCGCCGCTCTGGAACACTGCTGTCGATGTTGACGAAACTTGGCGTGAACACGTGGTATATGATCGCAATTTTGTGCCCCTAGGTAAAATTTATCTAGGTGCTTCGGATCTATAGTTATGGCCGATTTGGTCATTTTTCGAAACATAGTCGTTTTATTTTGGCCAAAACCCAACAAGAGTAAAAGTCGAAAAAAAGCCGAGTAAACCCCCAAATGTTTTTTGATTTTCGTGAACAGCTTTACAAAGAATGTCTGGGGCGCTTGCATGACATTTGAAATTCTCACCAAATAATGAGATATTGGCAACCAAAATTTCGGCAAATCCGACCAAAAAAAGTTTGTCACCTATAGGCGCTTCAACCGTTCGTGATACCGCTGTGCTGTAATGACAAAAGTTAATCGTCCGGATTTGGAATAGGTTACTTTCGACAAATGGGAGCGCTCCGATGCCCGTGTCGCTGTCAGCCCTCTTCGAAAGGCCATTTTTTAGGTGTTTTGTTCCAAAAGTTTGTTAGCTATAGACGCTTCAACCGTTCGTCGCAGAGCTGTGCTGTAATAATGAAAGTTACTCGTCTGGACCTGGAATAGGCCACTTTCGAGAATGGGAGCGCTCCGATTTCCATGTTTGGCAGCTCGACCCTCTTGGCGCACCCCCATTTTGGGCAAAATTTGGAACTATGATCGTGCATTATTTTTCATTTCCTGAACGAATTCTGGCGCGTGATAGCTCAAAAGAAGCGCATTCAAAGGGGGAATCGATTAAGTCATAACACGCTTCCATACGCTTGTGCATTACCGAGAAGTTTTTGGAGATGGCAGGACCGACTTTACATAACAAGCTTCTTGGTTCGTCGCCCACTCGCGCCTGCATCAATTGGACGGAAACCTCGCAGGCATCTATGCTCCACATCAAAAAATGAAATCGCCGGAGGGACTCTTGCTACATGCCAGCTTTGGTTTACTGGGCACATTCTTCTTTTTACCATGTTCCCTAAATCAAGAGGTCGCTGGTTCGAATCCCAGTAACGCCTGCCTGTGCCTTTGCACGTGTCCCCTTGGAAAACCCATCAGCGTTGCTTTACTGCAGTGTCTCCAGTCCATTCCACATTTTTTGTCTCATTTCTAGGTTCTTTTACCAGAATTTTGGTAATTTTTTGAGCTAGGAAAAATATTTATGGACGAATGCTCGCTACAGCCCCTGATACATGAAAATGACACATCTGCACACCCGCACGCACGCACGCGCGCACGCACGCACGTACGCACGCACGCACGCACGCACGCACGCACGCACACACGCACGCACGCACAATATGTACAGTGGTACACGCTTTTCATAAGCTTTATGGTGCAACACTGAGCATGCGTCCGTTCTGGTCTGCTGCTGTGGGTTTATATGTGTGTGCGTGTGTATGTGTGTATCTGTGAGTTTTTGATTAATCTTTCTTTTACGAAAAAACACTGTATTAAGGAAAATTTTGCAGGTGGCTGCAAAAAAAGGAGAATATGTGACGCTCCTTTAGGCCCAGTTTGAAAAAACGCGGTATTAAAAGTAGCCACTTCATCAGATGATCAACTTCAGTTTGGACAAACTGTGTATAATCGAACCAAGCGCAGCAACACGTCACATATTCGGCGTTTGTTGTGCGAGCCATCGCACACAGCCACAACACTACCACTATCAATCCACCCTCACAAACTCTTTCATCTCTCTGACGATGCGCATCATTCATTAGGCATCGTTTGGATGGACAGGGCACACAGCCAAAGATTCTGCATAAATAATTTCGCTACCCTGCCCGTCTTAGATTTTTAATATGTGGCTTGCCCTTACAGTAAGTGATATGCACCATCAATTCACAATCTTGAGTACCAAGTACAATGCATACCTTACATTTAATCCAATCTTTGATTCTCGTTCATCTTTGTTCCGCTTCTGTTAGCCTGTGCGTATGGACTGACGGAACTGCCATCTGTAGACGTCCAGTCAAGGACAAGGCCCGCTCTCGTCTCTGAGTCCAAGGAATGAAAGGCCTCGGTCCTCATGCAGCCTGGACTGCCTTTCCAGTGATCCAAGCGAGCACAACAAACGCCGAATATGTGACGTGTTGCTGCGCTTGGTTCGATTATACACGGTTTGTCCAAACTGAAGTTGATCATCTGATGAAGTGGCTACTTTTAATACCGCGTTTTTTCAAACTGGGCCTAAAGGAGCGTCACATATTCTCCTTTTTTTGCAGCCACCTGCAAAATTTTCCTTAATGCTAGTAATCTGTAGCCTCAAATTAAAAACCTCTTTCGAGATTTTCCGCGATTTGTCGATCACCAGCCTGATTTCAGATCAGCATTCTCAACCCGTGGTGGACAACCAAAATATCGATCGGAGCACCGCTGATCAGCCTCTGATCGATCTGATCGACGCCGATCAGTTGGACTCTCTGGAGCTGGAAGCGAATCTACCCCCTCCCCCCGACGCTCCTCCAGGCACCGAAGCTTTTTGGGGAGAGGTCGCCACGGTCGCTGCGAATAAAAATGAGGAAATTGAGGAAAATAAAGAAAATTGGGAAGAGAGTGCGGCCGAAAAATCGAAAGAAGAGGAGGTGGTCGTCTTCGGTCCCGAATGGAGACCCGAAGGCTTCGAGGTGTTTTTTTTGTGAATTTGTTTTAATAAATAAAGTGTTTTTTTTTAATATGATTTTGATTCTGCGCTGATTTTAGCGTTTTAGCGCGCACGATGGAAATGGCACAGTTTCCAGAGCCGGACTGAAACATTTGGAGGAAATAGCGTTATTGCCACTATAAAATCGGCTAAAACAAGCACTTTTATCCTTTCTGAAAGGCTGAAAAAATGCTTTAGATAAATCTGTTGGTGCTGCTTTCCGATTGGCTGGGGGGGTTGCGTTTATTTAGGGGGGGGGGGGGGGTGACGAAAATTGCCACCGTGTTTGATTGTTTTTACCCAAGTTATGTTCGATTCGCGAGCTCGGACATTCATTAGATTCAATGGACAGCCACGTCTTTTGTGCTGGCGCGGAAACATGTATTCGTGACTCTTTTGACAGACTGCGGATTCAATTTGTACATTAATTATTTATTCACTAAATAATAAATAAATTTTAGGACGACCCGGTAGAGGAGGGGGAAGTCGACGACGACGGTAATGTCATGGACGAGGGAATTTCCGAATTCTCGACTGAGAAGGTTGCAGCGGAGACGGATGAGGTATTCGCGTTATTTTTGGGTGCTTTTTGTCTTTGCTTTGAAGGAAATTTCATTGGAGAATCTAATGCTGTGGCACGTCCCCCCCCCCCCCCATCGTTGGGCACCGCTTCAAGGTTCACGGATTTTTGAACTACCGTAAACCCTATGATTAGCCCCCGGGGGCTAATTGTTTTGTTGAAAGGGTGTAATTATAGGGGGGGGGCTAAATATAGGGTTTACGGTATGTGCATGTTCTTTGCAGGATCTTGCGCTGCTGTCTTTGGCCGAGCGCGCGCGCCGCTGGGCGGCCGGGGGCTCCAAAAAGGCGACAGAGCGACAAGAGGACAAGGACAACGAGGAAACGGAAGGACAAGGTGGACGGGAACAAGAAGAACAAGAGGAGGAGGAGGAGGAAGAGGAACTCGATTACGATGAGGATGAAGAGATCGAGCCAGCGCAGGGTTGCAGATCTCTAGAAGGACCTGCCACTGGTGGGAAGGGGGTGGCTGACAGACAGACAGACAGACACACACACACACACACACACACACACACACACGCACGCACGCACGCACGCACACACACACACACACACACGCACGCACGCACACATGCACGCACGCACACACACACAACACAGACATGCACACACACAGACATGCACGCACACACGCACGCACGCACACGCACGCGTGCACACTAGGGATGAGCACGGGCCTGCACATCTCGGCCCTGCCCGGCCCGTCCCGGCCCGGCCCGCACCCTCAAAATGCAGGCCCGGCCCGGCCCGTCCAACTGCTCAATATCGCAGGCCGGGCCCGCCACACGAAATAAGTACAGTCACTACAGTGTCCATTTTCCCGAAATACCGTATGCCAATTTGCGTGATTTACGTAACGGAATGGCGCATCCACCTCTCAGAATCGCAGTTCACAACCATTTTACGGCCTTTGCACCATTTGAGCGGGAAAGACGCGCGTCATAGAATACAAAGTTGCTAATACGGTGCAGAATAGTCGCCGATACTTACAATGCATACGCGTGCACACACACACACACACGCGCGCGCGCGCACACACACATGCACACACGCGCGCACGCACTCGCAACGTGTCAGTGCGTGCGTGCGTGCGTCCTTGGTATGTTCCAGTGCTGATGGCTGGCCCAACTTTCATCGTAAAAAAAACAACGTGAATTATTTTTGTCAATTAATACTAAATACGCTCTTTAGAAGGCGACGACGACGACGGCGCCGACTCGCCGATGGAGGCCGAGATCGACTCCGAGGAGGACGCCTACTTTGGGGATGATAGGGCCGTCGGTGCGTGCGTGCGTGCGTGCGTGCGTGCGTGCGTGCGTGCGTGCGTGCGTGCGTGCGTGCGTGCGTGCGTGCGTGCGCGCGCGTGTCCGTCTGTGGTTCGTATCCATCCATGCCCATACCTGTAACTGGGGGGCGGGTTGGGGGCCCCGCACTATTTTTCCAACACCCACCCAACTCCCCCCCCCCCCCCCCCCCCCCCCCCCCCCCCAGAATTTTCACAAGGGATTTTCACTCAGTCTAAAACGATAAAAGTGAGTAAATGTTGGTGTATTTCAGTGCATTTCAGTGTTATATGACCATAAAACAGCTAAATAACGCTGTTTAGACCCTATTTATACCCATTTTTGACCAAAAAGTACCAGTATAACTCGGAAAATGGCTGGCTACCCCCCACTTTTTTGCTCCAGACACCCCCCCCCCCAGAATTTGGCCATTTATTCCCCCCCCCCCCCACTCTTCCAGACCCAGTTACAGGTATGATGCCAACCATGCATTCAACCGTCGAATTTTGCGCGATTGGGTGCGAAGTCACACCACCCAAACTGCAGATCTTGGCTTGGAAGGGGATATGTACATATACAAACGGGTTTGGCCGAGCTTGCGCGGGAGTATGATATGTCCATAGGGGGGTGTGGTTGTGTTCCTAGCTAGGAGAATTGGACCCTGCTGGGGGGTGGTTGGCTTATACGCAGTTACAGGTGCGTATGCGTGAGTTAGAGGTAGTACAATACAGTACGATACTGTATGATATTTTAATTTTTCTGTAAATATTTTTGGACATGCTTTTTTAATTCACAAAAAATACGTTATGATTTCTATCAACTAGACGCCCGTAGCGGCCTTCGGCCACCCCCCGCCCCATCCAGCCCACCTGTCGAGCATGCTAGCTGTTCAGTGGGCCCGTGTGTCAACGCAGGCTAGCTGTTCAGCAGGTTGACTCGTCTGCGTATCAATGCAGGCTAGCCGTGACTCGTCTGCATGTCGACGCAGGCTAGCTGTTCAGTGTACAGTCCAGTCCAGTCGCTAAGCCAAGCCGCTCAGCGTGCCGTCCAGCCAGTCCGCCTGTCGATCGCGCTAGCTGTTCAGCATGCCGTCCAGTCCGCCTGTCGATTGCCCCAGCTGTCCAGCGTGCCGTCCAGTCCGCCTGTCGATCGCGCTAGCTGTTCAGCGTGTCGTCCAGTCCGCCTGTCGATTGCGCTAGCCGTTCAGCATGCCGTCCACTCCGCCGCTCAACCGCCCCAGCTGTTCAGCGTGCCGTCCAGTCCACCTGTCGATCGCGATTGCTTTACAGAGTGCAGTACAGTCGTCCTGTCGAACGCCCCAGCTGTCCAGCGTGCCGTCCAGTCCGCCTGTCGATCGCGCTAGGTGTTCAGCGTGCCGTCCAGTCTGCCTGTCGATCGCCCCAGCTGTCCAGCGTGCCGTCCAGTCCGCCTGTCGATTGCGCTAGCTGTTCAGCGTGCCGTCCAGCCAGACCGTATGTCGCACCAGCTATCTGTTCGGCATGCCCTCCAGCCAGTCCCCCTGTCGATCGAGCTAGCCGTTCAGCCTGCCGTCCAGTCCGCCTGTCGATCGCGCTAGCTGTTCAGCGTGCCGTCCAGTTTGCCTGTTGATCGCCCCAGCTGCTCAGCGTGCCGTCCAGCCCCCCTGTCGATCGCGCCAGCTGTTCAGCGTGCCGTCCAGACAGTCCGCCTGTCGATCGAGCTAGCCGTTCAGTGCGCCATCCAGTCCGCCTGTCGATCGCGCTAGCTGTTCAGCGGGCCGTCCAGTACGCCTGTCGATCGCCCCAGCTGTCCAGCGTGCCGTCCAGTCCGCCTGTCGATCGCGCTAGCTGTTCAGCATGCCGTCCAGTCCGCCTGTCGATCGCCCTAGCTGTTCAGTGTGCCATCCAGTCCGCCTGTCGATCGCGCTAGCTGTTCAGCGTGACGTCCAGTCCGCCTGTCGATTGCGCTAGCTGTTCAGCATGCCGTCCAGTCCGCCTGTCAATCGCCCCAGCTGTTCAGCGTGCCGTCCAGTCCACCTGTCGATCGCGCTATCTGTTCAGCGTGCCGTCCAGTCGGCCTGTCGAGCGCCCCAGCTGTCCAGCGTGCCGTCCAGTCCGCCTGTCGATCGCGCTAGCTGTTCAGCGTGCCGTCCAGTCTGCCTGTCGATCGCCCCAGCTGTCCAGCGTGCCGTCCAGTCCGCCTGTCGATTGCGCTAGCTGTTCAGCGTGCCGTCCAGCCAGTCAGACATTCGATCGAGCTAGCACTGCTGCATGCCGTCCAGCCAGTCCGCCTGTCGATCGAGCTAGCTGTTCAGCCTGCCGTCCAGTCCGCCTGTCGATCGCGCTAGCTGTTCAGCGTGCCGTCCAGACAGACCGAGTATCGCCCCAGCTGGGGAGCCTGCCGTCCATCCAGTCCGCCTGTCGATCGAGCTAGCTGTTCAGCCTGCCATCCAGTCCCCCTGTCGATCGCGCTAGCTGTTCAGCGTGCCGTCCAGCCAGTCCGCCTGTCGATCGAGCTAGCTGTTCAGCCTGCCATCCAGTCCCCCTGTCGATCGCGCTAGCTGTTCAGCGTGCCGTCCAGCCAGTCCGCCTGCCGATCGAGCGAGCTGGTCTGCCTGCCAGCCAGACAGTCCGCCTGTCGATCGAGCTAGCTGTTCAGCCTGCCATCCAGTCCCCCTGTCGATCGCGCTAGCTGTTCAGCGTGCCGTCCAGACAGTCCGCCTGTCGATCGAGCTAGCTGTTCAGCCTGCCGTCGAGTCCCCCTGTCGATCGCGCGAGCTGTTCCGCGTGCCGTCCAGCCCGTCCGCCTGTCGATCGAGCTAGCTGTTCAGCCAGCCATCCAGTCCGCCTGTCATCGCGTAGCTGTTCAGGGTGCCGTCCAGTCCGCCGTTGATCGCGCGATCTGTTCAGCGTGCCTTCCATGCCGCCTGTCGATCGCGCTAGCTGTTATGCGTGCCGTCCAGCCAGTCCGCCTGTCGATCGAGCTAGCTGTTCAGCCTGCCGTCTAGTCCGCCTGTCGATCGCCCCAGGTTTTCAGCGTGCCGTCCAGTCCGCCTGTCGATCGCCCCAGCTGTTCAGCGTGCCATCCAGTCCGCCTGTCCACCGTGCTAGCTGCTTGGCGCGCCATCTGTTCAGTGGGTCGACAGTTGGCATATGCTGTTAACATCTTAAACCGGTTCTAGCAATGACAGGTCGAACCAGCCGCATCGCACCTTTATCCGTGCACGCAGGCGATATTGCTGTCGATTTTGTTTAGTTTCCTTTTAGGATCGCTTGTTTCCATTACAGTACCGTTTGTTTCCTTCTTGCCCCTTTAGGCTTACTACTTACCCCTTTAGACCTTAGAAACACCGTTTTCGCTTCTTTTTGTCACTTTCACCATTTATCGGTATTTATCGTTGAAACCAGCAGCATATATGGAAATGCCGGGCGAGGCCGAGTCGATCAAGCCATCGCCCATCCAGATCCGTCGGGCCGTTCGAGAGAACCGAAAAAGTAATCGTTTTCTAAAAGACGCGTTCCCTGCAGGACAATCATTGGTCGCACCAAAATATTTGTCCCAGAGTCGTATTTTCGCTATTTATCGGTATTACCGGTAATTATGAACAAAACGAATAGCGTCTGACGAAATGCGGCGCGATGCCGAGTCGAACGAGCCATCGCCCGTCCGGATCCGTCGAGCCGTTCGAGAGTTATAGTCCGGACGCACGCACGCACGCACGCACGCACAGACAGCCGCCGGAGTTGTAAGTAGATCGTTTCAATGTGTAGAGCCTTCGACGAGCAAGACGCAACTCGAGAACGAGCAAGCGCTACTGGACGCCAGGTTCTTTTCTGATATTTTGTTTTTTTTCTTTCGTTTGTGCATTTTGGTGTGACTTTTCTTATTCATTCGAGTTTGATCTTAAAATTACGGTCGCTATCAACGGATTCTCAAATTCGTCCAGCACGAATTTCTAGTTAAAAAGAAATCAAAAATTGCATTTTCCGCAATTAACTCAATTAAATTGAGGCTGTTCTCGTCGAGTTCCTCTTCCTCGGGCTCGTCCGATGGCGAGGAGGAAACGGCAGGGACCATGGCATCTGCAGCTGCAGATGTCCAGTCATCAGACCATGACTGCGCCCCTCCCGGTATGGAAGCATCTGCAGTGGCACTCAAGGAATCCGTCGCCGAGAAATTGGACCAACTCAACAAGGCCAAGGTCTGATTAATGTTGTTGTTAATTAAGACTAATTAGTGGGCTAATTAGTCGAGGGAACCGTGACCTTCCAGACGTTGCAAGTGTCGCTGTTGCGTGACTGTAGTTCGACTTCGACTTTGTGGCTAATTAGCAGCTAATTAATTAATTAATCAATTTGTATTAGTATTAATTAGTAATTAATTAATTAATTAGGCCTCGAGCGGCGGCGGTTCGGCGGGTGGCTCGCGTTCATCGATAGTGCACATCAAGCACCTCTACAAGCAGATCAAAGCGCAGAAAGAGCGCGCCAAGCTGCAAAAGAAAAAGGTTTTGATTTATTCTGAAAAAAAAATATAATTTTCATTAAACAAAGGTACATGTATATGTATGTTCCTTGGGAGGGTTCAACGCTTGCACAGCACAGACGCCCACTGGTTTTCGAGCGAGCTACTCTCGTATGCAGTTTAAGTGGTTTACTGTTTTAAATAATTTATTCCGAATATTTCTAAATGTTATAAATACATTTCAGGTCTACAGCGTGGACGTGGAGCCAGTGGCCGATCGAGCAGTCGTTGAAGGGGACGCTGCCGAGAAAACCACAAACGCTGAGAATAAAGACAAAACGACCAAAAAAGACGACGACGATGACAACAAGACGAAAGGCACCACAGACACAGGCAAAAAGGTCATGGAACGCCAACCGCAGCAGAACAGGCGCAAGATGAAACCCAGCCCGCCGCCGCCAGGCATCGGTCTGTAGATGTTGAAATCGCAAATAAAAGCTTTAAAATCGCGAGAAAATACAACATCATTTTGCAGAGTGGGATTACGAAAAGGACAGCGAAGAGGAGAGGGAGAAGATGGAACGCGCCAAGGAGGCGGAGAAGCGAAGACGCAAAGAGGAGAGGGAGCGCAAGAGATCGCAGGTGAAAAAACCCCCCCCCCCCGCACGCACGCACCGGCACGCACGCACGCACCGGCACGCACGCACGCACCGGCACGCCCCCCCCCCCCCCCCCCCCCCCCCCCCCCCCCACCCCCACCCCCCCCCCCCCCCCCCCCCCCCCCCCCCCCCCCCCCCCCCCCCCCCCCCCCCCCCCCCCCCCCCCCCCCCCCCCCCCCCCCCCCCCACGCACGCACGCACGCACGCACGCACGCACCGGCACGCACGCACGCACCGGCACGCACGCACGGGCACGCACGCACGCACCGGCACGCACGCACTGGCACGCACGCACTGGCACGCACCACCACGCTTCGGCACGCACGCACGCACCGGACCGCACGCACGCACCGGCACGCACGCACGCACCGGACCGCACGCACGCACCGGCACGCACGCAGGCACCGGCACGCACGCACGCACGCACGCAGGCACCGGCACGCACGCACGCACGCACCGGCACGCACGCACGCACCGGACCGCACGCACGCACCGGCACGCACGCACGCACCGGCACGCACGCACGCACCGTCACGCACGCACGCACCGGCACGCACGCACCAGCACGCACGCACGCACGCACCGGCACGCACGCACGCACCGGCACACACACACGGTCACGCACGCACGCACGCACCGGCACGCACGCACCGGCACGCACGCACGCCCGCCGCACGCACGCACCGGCACGCACGCACGCGTATGTAGGCGCTGACGCCAGCTTTTGTGGCGGAGCTGGAGGCGAAGAAGCGCCGCCACGCAGAGGAGATGCGCGCCCGTCTCGACCTGCTCACCAAGCTCAAGGTACGGTACACCCTCCAATGCCCCCCCCCCCCCCCCCCCTGTAGCTATTGGTTGGGTTTGGGCCGTGTGGTGTGGGACTACTTTTTTGGGGTTGGGGGCTAAAATAGGGGGGGGGGGGTCGGTACAGTCTGCGTATGCGGATCTGCTATTTTGGTGCGCAAGTATTGGGTGCTGGGTACGGTGTCTCTTTAGCGTGAATTTCCTTTCTGTTAAAAAATGTGCACACATGCGTTGCTCGAACGATATAACTAATCGATCCGTTTGTTTACGTATGATTTGACCAGAGACTTTTAGAAAAATTTTATAGTCGTAAAAATCCTTACTTACACAACCTTTTTTTCAATTCTAGAGCACTCGCGAGCAGCTCAACGCAGAGGAGCGGCAGATCAAAGACAAACTCCGGAAACAGAAGCAGCTCCTGCACGAGATCGAGCGAAAAAAACTGGAGGGCTCCAAAAAGGGAAGAGACAAAACAAGGCAGAACGTTCCAACCGTAAAAATGCAGCTGCAACCCATCAATTTGGCGGAAGAGAAGCGCAAACGGGAGCAGGACAAGCTCCGGCAAAGAGAAATGCGCGAAGAACAGGAAAGGCAAAGGAAAAGGGAACAAGAACAACGGGAACAAGTGGAAAAGGAGAAGAAAGACAACAAGGAGTTGGAGCTGTATGAACTCGAACTGAGAGCCAAGGCCATTAAGGCGCTGATCAAGAAGAACTGAAAGAAGAAGTGAAAGCGTTGGACGACATTTGAAATTTGCGAAGTACAGTAGAATCTCCGCAGTGAAACCTTCCTACCGTAACTCCTCCAATAGTTCCCCTGGGGCAATTGCGTTATACACAGCACTAATCAAGCAGTCGTTACGTATAGGTGGTGTGTACACAGCTGCACCCATTGCTGAACAGAACGACAGCTACGTTGAACTGTTGATCACTTTAAGGAACGCAATTTTAAACGATTTTTGTCAGAGAAGAGCGTCTGACAGCCACTGTCGCAAAAAGTTCAAATAAATACGGAAATTATCGATCGCGGTACGTTTTCACGTTCGGAGGTTTTACTGTACGCAAATTATCGTTTTTTTTTTTCTCGGTGTAAATGAATCTTTCCCGCTTTGTGTTGCGCGGTCATCGGTGAAAGTGTCGAAGAAATGTTGTTTTGTCGTGTTTTGGCTGGCGTGCACCTTTCAGCCTTCTTCCCTTGAACAATGGAGTAGTGGATTTTGTTTTGCTTGCGCGTTCGTACTAAGCTTGCCATTTCCATTGCAATTTCAATCGTTTCATTGCAATTTTTAGCTGAACAGATCAACGTTTTCGTCCACCGCGCAACCCGTTCGCTAGTGGGCGGGGGGGGGGGGGCAGAATCAAAGTCGTTGTACAACACAAATCAAATCAACTGAGGAACACCTAATTCCTATGGGGAATGATGGCGCGGCGGTCAAAGAATGGCGCCCACTATCTTCTTGCCGATGGTCAGCAGGCGGGTGTACTCCCTCGTGGTGGCGTGAAGACCCAGCTTGACGAGGAACTCAATGTTGGACATGCTGTCGAGCAGTGTCGCCACCCTCGCGCCATTTCTCGCGTTCACCGCTTTTCTGAAGGCGGCCGCGCCGTTTCGCTAATACCGTAAATGCTCCAATAGAGCCTCTGGGGACCTCCAATAGTGCCTCCAATAATACCTGTAACCGGGAATTGGACCTGGGGGGAGGGTTCGGGCACTTTTTTGGGGGGTGGGGGTGAAAATCTGGAGGAGGAGGAGGAGGAGGGGGGTCTGGGAAGGAAAAAATAGGCACTTTTGGTTGATTTTTGGTCAAAAAGACTGTAAAAACCCTAAAATAGGTACTTTTTAGTCAAAATACACTGTAAATAACCCAATATACCGTAAATCCTCCAATAGTGCCCCCAGGGCACTATTTTTTCAACCTCTCCTTACCCGGGGGCACTATTGGAGGGGGGGGGCACTATTGGAGGGGGGCTTCTATTATTTCAACCTAAAAATTTTGAATGGTAATGCTAGTTTCGCTGTCAAAATTGCCGATTTTTCGGTGATTTTGATCACTTTTGCCACATTTAATGGTTGATTTACCGCTAATAGTTGCTGAAACGTACTATTATTGGTTAGTAATAGTGTGTATACACGATATAAATGTACCTACCACTATATTTTTGCCCATAAAGGCACATGGCACAACATACCCCTTACCCCCGGGGGCACTATTGGAGGGGGGGGGGCTCTATTATTTCAACCTTGCCGTACCCGGGGGCACTATTGGAGGGGGGCACTATT
This sequence comes from Paralinhomoeus sp. GSCO2_6, assembly GCA_030248085.1. NCBI lineage: Eukaryota > Metazoa > Nematoda > Chromadorea > Monhysterida > Linhomoeidae > Paralinhomoeus > Paralinhomoeus sp. GSCO2_6. The sequence goes on from JASAMY010002616.1 coordinate 17,769, forward strand.
GGAGGGGGGGTTGTATTGGAGGATTTACGGTAGGTTCTTATCGGTCGATTTTTGCTCAAAAGCACTGTACAAAACACATTACAATTTACAGTTTCAAATTTCTGGGGGGGGGGGGGGTTGGGGTGGGTGGGTAGGGTCAGAACCAGCAAGTGGGGGGAGCGAACCCCAGCCCCCCCCCCCCAGTTACAGGTATGCTCTGGGCCACGATACTTTGAACTTTGAACTCCATCGACGATTAAATTAAGGAAAAATTTGCAGGCGGCTGCAAAAAAAGGTGAATATGTGACGCTCTTTTGTTGGAGCCCAGTTTGAAAAAGAGGGGTATCAATTAAGGCATGCCTCATTTATGTATAGCCACTTATGCTTTGCAGCTGATCAACTTCAGTTTGAACAAACCGTGTATAAAAACCGAACCAAACGCAGCAACACGTCACATATTTGGCATTTTTTGTGTTCGCGTGCATGAGAAAGGAGCAGTGGCAATTATAGGACCTAACTGGACTGGAACACCCTGCATTCACATATGCCGCACGACTAAACGCCACGTGGTTGTGAGACAGGCAGGAAGGACCCCAGGGTCTTGCACATGGACCACTATGCAGATGTACGCATGTACGCACGCACGCACGCACGCACGTACGCACGCAAACACGTTGTATAGGAGCAGAGCGTTATTGGGTGAAATGCCAAAAAGGGAATGACGAATGGAGCCAGTACCGTATGCATACCTACACATCACTAACTGAACTGTAGTGGCAATCCACATCTCACAAATGCTAGCCAGGTGCCGATTATTTATGTAGGAACTTTGGCTGTGCCAGGTCAATGGTAAAGGATTGCTGTTGCGTTTTGGGTGAGTGAGATGGCTCACACAAAAAAAGTGCCGAATATGTGACGTGTTGCTGCGTTTGGTTCGGTTTTTATACACGGTTTGTTCAAACTGAAGTTGCTCAGCTGCAAAGCATAAGTGGCTATACATAAATGAGGCATGCCTTAATTGATACCCCTCTTTTTCAAACTGGGCTCCAACAAAAGAGCGTCACATATTCACCTTTTTTTGCAGCCGCCTGCAAATTTTTCCTTAATACAGTGTTTTTTCGTAAGACAAACATCGATGCGTAAAACCTATACAGGCACACGCACGCACGCACGCAGGCACGCACGCACACATGCATGCATGTACGCACGCACGCATGCACGACATATGTACCATGTATGACATATGTAGCATGTTCGGTAGAATCCCTCGAGTGCAGTAGGAGACACTCTTCATACAGAATGTGAGCATGTGGATTGAAAATAGGTACGCATGTATTTTTTTGGTTGACCAAAGTTGTGCACAACTAATTGTCATGCAAATGATACAAAGCAGGATGACCAATCAGCAAATGGCACAGCATGCAGAGAAACTACAAACAGAAGCCACTGCGGATAATTATGTGTGTGTGTGTGTGCGTGCGTGCGTGCGTGCACTTCTGCAGCGCCCTATTGGTTCATTGGAGTGTAGTGGTGTAAAGAATCAAAATGATCTACGCGTGGAGGCGGTCAACTTTTGTGTTTTAGCCAAAGTGATCTGAGCTACCGATATCGATATTTATCGATTATCTCGGAAGTGAAAATATTTTGGTGCGTCGGAGCGTGTTGACTTCAGGGAATGAAATATTCTAAATCGAAGGGCCGTCAACTTTATTATTGGTGTTTAGGCCATCCGACCTAACCACAAAGAGATATCGCCATTTCCCGCTATCGGTATAGTGGGGGCTGGCATTTTGGTGCGTTCAACTTGGTCCAATTGTTGAAAGTAACACAAGTCAGGTCACGACAACCAACTTTCTCCTTTACAGCGAAGCGCTGCGACGCACCGTTAGAGCGCCTATAGGGCACAAAATTTTGGCCCAAATGTCAAAGGAAAAAATCGATAATTGGATAAAATGGGCAGTTTCTCGACATTGGTACAACCGAGACGGAAATCCTTTGGAGGAAGAATTTGTGATCATCGGTCGCTTACACACGCTGAGTTTCATCCCGATTACCCGCGCCACTCACGAGTGGTGCTCCAAAAACTGTGTGGAGAACACGAAAAAAAAAGACACTAATCGGAGACATTTTTGGACATTTCCCCTTAACGCGCAATAATTCCGAAACGCGCTGTGGTACGTACGGTCCCCTGATGAATGCGCTTCTTTTGAGCCATAACGCGCCGAAATCCGTTCAGGCAATGAACAGTTATAGGCGATCGCAAATTCAAATATCCGCATTGAGAAGTCGTCACATATTAGGGTTGTACGCTGACGCGTACACCCTGATAGTTTTAAGTAGCGGAAATGTCATTCATTATTTTAACTTTGTAGCAGTGTGTGCACGCCGCCTTATACGTACCTACTGCTTGATTTGTGTGTCCCTGTATAAGGCAAAATCGTATGGCACTTCTTGCCCCAGGGGCACTATTGGAGGAATCAGAGTCCGGTGCAAACAACAGTTTATGCTCGAATGAAACAATTAGCCCGGGGGTGGGGGGCTAATTATGGTGTCTACGGCAGGTAAGCACGCAATATTCTCAATCTATGGAGGTTGGAAAGTCTTTGGAAAGGTTCCAGTGGGAGAGGGCAATCTGCCACCCCCCCCCCCAATTCACTCCTTTGTGTAGCCGTACCCGATTTCCTTTGCGAAGGGTGCGAACAGGTGGTTGCGCGCAAAGATCTTCAGGAAGGCCTTTCTTCCCGCTTCCGTACGGAGGACGTTCTCGATTTTGGAAGGCACTTTCACTTTCTTCACTGCCCCGGGCTTGTCTACTGGTGGCGCCGTCTTTGGCTTTCCCGACGGCGGCGCTTTCTTCCCCCCTCCCTCCGGCTTGGGTTCCGGCGCTGGCTTGCCGTATTTGTCAAAAACCTGGAAAGAACAACAAGAACTGAACTTACGGTAGATTCCCTTAAGCCAGGTAAGCTGCCACATCCGCCGCTGCAATCACAGTGCAATCGCAATTAGCGCCCTACCCCCGTGGGACTAATTGGTTTCCATACCTGTAACGGGAAATTGGACCTGGGGTAATTTTCGAGCCCTTTCTGGGGGGGGGGGGGTAGGATGAAAATCTGCAGGGGGGGGGGAGAGTCGGGGAAAGAAAAAATAGGCACTTTTTAAAATTCCTGGGGAGTAGGTTGGGTGGGGGTTCAGGAAAACCTGGGGAGAGGGTTGGGGAGGGTGTGGGTAAGGTCAAACCCAGCACCTTGGGGGAGGAGAATCCCCCCCCCCAAACCCCACTCCCCAAACCCCATCCCCAGTTACAGGTATGATTGTTTCGCACTGCCCCTAGTGGGGGGGGGGGACTAATTTCGATAGCCTACAGTTTAGTAGTCAATCTAAAAAGAATGTTTCTTTCATGCGATGGGTGCTAATTTGAGTTGCTGGGGGGGGACTACTAATAAACTGAATTTTATGGGTTGGAACTGTGTATGACTCTGGTAATTAGCCCCCGGTAGAGCAGCCAATTTAATTGTACGGTCTGGGAAGCTAATTCAGAGGGGGGGGGGGGGTGAATTAGCGAGTTTACGGTATTCGCGCAAAGTTCAAACTGGTCGAACTTCGCTGAGATCGTAGAACAGCATGCCCACGTCGTACGCGGTCGTAGCGGCTTTGAAAATGCCCATAAGTACGGGAATGAGGGCCTCTGTCCTCTGCACTTCGGCGCCCAGAAGAAGCAATACAAGAAGTACGCGATTTTCCATGGTTCTGTTGTTTCTTTTGCCGCGAGATTTCAACAACGCTTGAGAGTGGGAATAATAGCCGCACTAGTAAAAGTCGAAATAATAAATGGAGAGCCGGGTCAGCGAAAGCTCTACCTCTGGATTGGACTTCAAGCTGTAGCGCAGACGCCGCCTGAACACACTTGTCGATGCAGGGCCAATAATACGACTGCCGGCATATTGCATGTTACACGAGAGACGCAGGTAGGTAGCATGGGCAGAGGAGTGCACATTATTGGGTCTGTGGGGGAGTCGGATAATAGACACGGGCATACAGACATGCACCTGGTGTAGAAATCACAAAAACTGCTCGGAATAGACCCCTGTACGTGCCGTAGCGTCGAGCGCAGTGAATATGGTGGTGCATACATTCGTACCCTGGTTTGGGACCCCTCTCAGTCGTTCGTGTGTGCGAATAGCGTAGTGCTAGAGGATCGGCCCAACAACACTGACAAGCATGCTGAAAAAGCCTCGGACGATGATAGAGTTCATCATGCAATTTTTGCTGTCATTAATTTTCTTTTAACAATACCGTAAATCCTCCAATAGTGCCCCTTCTCCAATAGTGCCCCAGTGGAGAGTTATACAATTTGCATGCATAAAGCGACACAAGCAGTTCATGTAGTTACGTAAAAGTGGTGCGTATACCGCTAACGCAATACAACTCCAATAGTGCCCCGGGGTAAAGAGAGGTTAAAAGTATAGTGCCCCGGGGGCACTATTGGAGGGTTTACGGTATGTACATGTACTGTTAGCAATAGCGTGCGCTTTGGCGCGATGGTTGTTTGTTGAGACCCGATGGTGAGTGTTTGGCTGTTTTTTTCGCTTGCTAGGCTGGCAGTTTCCCGTCCCACACGTGTATCGCTGCTCCCGCGGGGTCCACCCGCCTAAACGATGATTCACTCCTCAGTTATAGGCGAGCCCCCGCAAACGTTTTGCTCAGCCTGTTAACCGTATTCACTCAATAACCATTTGTAGTGCTCCCGTCGTGCGCCCATGTTTATTCAAACGCGCACTGTAGGCGTTTTACACAAAACAGCGCATCCGCAACGCAGCCGTCGACTGAAGGGTAGGTAACCTCGCATTCCCGACCTTGCCGACTGACTACTAGCGAGTGCATGCCCTGTTGTTGTGCGCTGAGAGCGCTATAATCTGAAAACGAAGGTAGTCAAACAAGAAGAAGACAAATCATGAAGAGCCTCGCCCTGTCTTTGCTGGGAATTGGTGGGTGCTATTCGAACGATTCTGTCGACCGTAATTGCGAACGATCAATTATAAGCAAGACAATCCAAAATCCTGCTTTGTACAGTGGACTATTGTAATTTACGGTTCGTTATTACTATTCCTTTGCACTGAATTTACGGTACGTGACGTGAGAAACTTGCTAAAAAGAGCAGCACGTCGTCTTCAATTAATGAGCATGTTCTGTTGATAAACAGTAGTAACCAACTTTCATTAAAAATATTATTATTAAAAAATCTCTCAATCAAAATCAAAATCTCAGCTCAATCAAAATAGTATGTTCAATTAAAATAGAAATATATTCAGGCTTGGCCGCTTGCGCCGTTGAGAATTGTTGGAAAGTCGATCGAAACGGTGCAGTCAAAGAAAAGTGTGACCCCAACTCCAAATGCTATTCTGTCGACTGTGGCGGCCAGAAATATCAGGTGATTACTTAGGTAATTAGTTAATTAACACATTAATTACGTAGAACCTACACGCAGGGCTGCGACAACGCGGACGGCGAAACGTGCGAGCAAGCCCGAACGCGCTGCCAGCTGATACAAAGAGGCATCGCCACGGCTTGTGAACACTGCACCCACAGCGACTTTTGCTTTCCGGTGCGTTACTGTGCGTGCGTGCGTGCGTGCGCGTGTGCGTGCGTGCGTGCGTGCGCGCGCGCCAGTGCGTGCATGCGTGCCAATTCGTGCGTGCCAGTGCGTGCGCGCCAGTGCGTGCGTGCGTGCGTGCGTGCGTGCGTGCGTGCGTGCGTGCGTGCGTGCGTGCGTGCGTGCGCGCCAGTGCGTGCGTGCGTGCGTGCGTGCATCTCTCTCCATACAATCAGCCGCCGCCGGAGCAATCGACAACGACGGAGAAACCTACCTCGAAGGCGATTAGAGCGGGGGGCCGACCCGGCCCACCCACTCGACCCCCTCCTCCAACCCGACCCCCTCCTCCGACTCGCAAGACCGAGACTTCAACACCCGACACCTCAACTGCCGCGAGGTAACGTAGTAACAACTTAAAATTCACCCTATGTTGCTGTTGTTGGATTTGGGGAGACGCTAGGAGGCCGTCAATGGCCCATATTAGCATAGATAATCGCCATGACGCCTTGCCGCCTAGAGCCGAATAGTTAGCCAAAGACAATCGGAAGAACGCCATCTGTAATCTAGAGCAGCGACGGCACGAGAAAATCCATTGAGAGGGAAGTCCTCGATCTAGTGGACCCATTTAGAATCGAACCCGGAACCCGGAATGTAAGAGGCCGATTCTCTACCACTAGGACATACCTACGCACTCTATGCGCTGCTCATTTCTCGTTCGGCCAACAGTAGAGGGATCACTGAAGGGGGTCGGGGTAGGGCAACTTTACGGGAGAACATTTTAAAATTCTCCAAGCGAAATATATCTCCATAGGCCGCAACCACCCACCAAAGCGCCAGGCAAAGTCGACAAAACCAAGGAAGAAATCGTCGGCGAAGAAAAAGAAAAGGGGACGGGCGCGTTGCGGGCCCTTTTCGGCAGTCTCGTCGTTGCTCTGCTGACAGCTATGCTCTACTGAACAGCCCAGGAAAAGACAATGCAAAGACACTGCTTCCTATCCAAGTGCTATCACAGCGTTTGCTACGTAGCGTAAGCACGTGTATAGACGACAAGTGACTCGGTAGCAAGCGTAGCACAATCTAGGTGAATGAGTCATGCTTATCACTCGTCATTCATTCGCTGCATTCCTGTACTACGCAATCATTTTGGCGTAATTGACAAGCGAATCGCGTGTTGGAGCGACATGAAGTTTTGTGGCCGGATTGTTGGAATGCTCGCACAGCGAATAATGCCAACGCAATTCAACGCAACCTATACATTAGTCACTAATATAATTTGAGACAAACCGATTGTCACCAATGCTCTGCTCGTGCATTGAAATCCGCAAGTTGTTACGACAGAGATGGAGCCAGTGAGGGTATCTCGGAGCGTTGAAGTTCAGCGGTGTCAAAGTGTTGAACTTCAGGCAATCATTGAAAAATAGTGGAAAAAGGGCGACTGCAGTGCTGGGATTTGAACCCAGGTTCCAGGAATACCGGTCCTGTGTGCCAGCCAAACCCCTCCTACAGCAATCATGTACTCTTTGTACTCACAGTGGAACCTTTGTACGCCACTATCGCTCAATTCCTTCATCTCTTCCATTCCTTCCAAGCTCTATTTTACATTCTTCTTCGCGTACAGCTGCCAGGCCTTTTCCAGCATTTCAAAGTGCTCCGCCTGGCTGGCGGTGTCTCTGCCGGCGCCCTCGATTGCGTCCGCGCAGTAGGCTCGCAGCGCCTTGGGGACCAAATGCCGACAGAACAGCTCGGTCAGCGGTGGACTGTAGTAGACGCAGACGGCGGTGTAGAGAATGCCGAAAGAGGCTACGCCGTTGGCCATGAGATAGCCGGCTATCTCGGTCGAGACGCGCGTGGCGTATTCGGACGAGTGTTCGGCTCGGAATAGCGCTATGTTGAACGTCAGCCCCACGGGTGTGACAGCCCAACAGAGGAAGTGCAAGAGGTTGATGAGAATCAGCATCTGGAACGTCTTTAATAGTACCCCCACCCACCGCGCACGCACGCAAGAGGCAACGGCACGCACGCGCGCACGCACGCACGCACGCACGCACGCACGCACGCACGCACGCACGCACGCACGCACGCACGCACGCACGCACGCACGCACGCACGCACGCACGCACGCACGCACTGGCACGCACGCGCTCGCGCGCACGCACGCACGCACGCACGCACGCACGCACGCACGCGCGCACTGGCACGCACGCACGCACGCACTGGCACGCACGCACTGGCACGCACGCACGCACGCACGCACGCACGCACGCACGCACGCACGCACGCACGCACGCACGCACGCACGCACTCACGCACGCACGCACGCACGCACTCACGCACGCACGCACCGCCACGCACGCACGCACGCACGCACGCACGCGCGCGCACGCACGCAACGCACTCACGCACTCACGCACGCACGCACGCACGCACGCACGCACGCACGCACGCACGCACGCACTGGCACGCACGCACTGGCACGCACGCACGCACGCACGCACGCACGCACGCACCCCCACGCCCCCACACACGCACGCACGCACTCACGCACGCACGCACGCACGCGCACGCACGCAACGCACTCACGCACGCACGCACGCACGCACGCACGCGCGCGCACGCACGCACGCAACGCACTCACGCACGCACGCACGCACGCACTCGCACGCACGCGCGCGCGCACGCACGCACGCACGCACGCACGCACGCATGCACGCACGCACGCACGCACGCACGCACGCGCGCACTGGCACGCACGCACGCACGCACGCACGCACGCACTCACGCCCGCACGCACGCCCGCACGCACTCACGCCCGCACGCACGCCCGCACGCACGCACGCACGCACGCACGCACGCACGCACGCACGCACGCACGCACGCACTGGCACGCGCGCGCGCACGCACGCACGCACGCACGCACGCACGCACGCACGCGCGCACTGGCACGCACGCACGCACGCACTGGCACGCACGCACTGGCACGCACGCACGCACGCACGCACTCACGCCCGCACGCACGCCCGCACGCACGCACGCACGCACTCACGCACGCACGCACGCACGCACGCACTCACGCCCGCACGCACGCCCGCACGCACGCACGCACGCACTCACGCACGCACGCACGCACGCACGCACGCACGCACGCACGCACGCACGCACGCACTCACGCACGCGCGCACGCAAGTGGCGAATGACGTACTTTTGACACCCGAATGTTCTCATTCAGCTGATATCGTCTCGTCAGCACGTCTTTGCCAGTCTTTTCAGCGTCGACTCTTGCCCGCTCCTGTGTTCTAAGGACGATGTTGACAAGAAGCGTCACCAACAGTAGCACACTGGCCCCGAATTGTGTTGTAACGTTTACAAGCATGGTGTAAGGAACCTTGGACGTGGGCGGCATCTGAATTCTATTTGATGCTAGAGTAATGCAATTGCTTCAATACTGCCCCAAAGGTAGCGACAGAAATTTAAATCCCGTCCAAGCTACATACTGTTGTTTAGACTTTCAGAAAATCAGGTACAATTATCCAAAATTTCTTTGTTGGACTCAATTTGAGCTCGAAAAATTCTACAAAGTGGTTTGAAATTTGGCGTGGAAAATGAACCCTGGAAAATGTGTCTAGGTATTTATTTGGACGTTCTGAGGCAGCTCATTTTCTGTGCGTTCAATTTGTAATGCGGTTTAAGACTTTTAATTTTTAGTTTTAAAGTTTTAATTTTCTGCTGAAAAACAAAATGAAGATTACTAATTAATTTTCTATGGACTGTACTATGCAACCTAGCATGTAAAAGACACGGAAATATCACCAACCTCAATCACTGAGCAGTGAAGAGTGGGCAGATAGTTGTCGGGCGACAGAATTGTAAGAATAATGTCGAGAAAATTAAAGAAAATCGCCGGGGACCACTAAAATCAAAAAATTTTTGAAACTAAATTAGGGTACCTAGATACCTACACGTATATGTTGTTGTGAAAGTGCAAGGTCTAGCTTAAGAGTACCGCACAATTCTTCCATGGGTTGTGGGCTACAGGCAGCCATTATTCACAATTTTTTATGACGCGTTCAATTTCGATAAAACTGTACTGTACAATGTATGGTATATATGGCCTAGTGGTAGAGAATCGGCCTCTTGCACGCACTTCGCGAGGACTTCCTCTCAATGGATTTTCTCGTGCCATCACTGCCCTAGATTACAGATGGCCTTCTTCCGAATGTCTTTGACCAGTAATGCGGCTCTAGGCGGGAAATGGGCATGCAACATGGGCCTCCTAGCGTTGCCTCTAATCCAACAACAACAAGGGTATGTAGCTTCACAGTACCTGTAGCATTATTCCGATGGTGACAACAGCTAGGGAGTTCATGTTCTCGTACGTTTTGTACGTAAACGTCGCCAGGATTCGTTCCACCGCGACGCCCACCAAACCATAGACCAACGCGAAACCACTCGTCATAATCAGGTCCATGATAATTGAGCAAGTCATTCGGGTCGTCAGGTAGTAACCGCACGACCAATGGGACCACGCTTTAGTGAGGTTGAAAAGCAGCAGAAACGCCCTCGAGTAGGACATGGCGATATTGGCGACGCAAATGCTGAATCGCCGGAAATTTTCGATAGTTTCGGTGGGTAGTGGCACTTTTTTTCAAACCTCGGCTGTAAGGGCCCCTACCAATACATACCATCTCAACCTCAAAGTTTTGTAGGCAAATCAAATTTCGCATTTTGCCTATAATTGCCGAATCTGCAGTGTTGTTGGGCATTTCCCCTGTTTCATGGTTGCCATTAACAGTCGCTACAACGTCCCTTGCAGCATCTGTGTAGATCTGTACACAGCACTTGGTACGTATTGTATATTGTTGCCCATGTAAAGACGCATATAGCTCCACAGGGCAACGATTCAATGAATCCTTCCCTTACACAGAGTTTAGTCCTGCATACAAGTACATTGTACCGTAAATCCTCCAATAGTGCCCCCGGGTACTATACTTTCAACCTCTCTTTAACGGGGGGGGCACTATTAGAATTGTATTGCGTTTTTTATGCGATAAACAGTTCAAAGTAGCTGAATTGTGATTCATTAATCAGTGTAACTGTGTACACACCACTTTTACATAACACTGCTTGATTTGCGTCCCTGTATAACGCAAATCATATGGTATTTCTTGCCCCTGGGGCAGTATTAGAGGGGGCTTCTATTGGAGGATTTGCGGTAGGTAGGTAACAGCTTTTGTTCACCTTTGAAAGCTCCTCTGCACATGAACGTGCCAAATGTGCCTCTTCAAGAGCGCCGCTAACAGCACCGTATTGGCAACTCCCCCAATGAGATACACCACCATGAGAAGCGCTTCGCTCAGCACTATAAGCCCGTCTTTGTGTAGGAGCCTCGAGACCTCACACAGACAGTCGTAGTGCTGAGCAAAGCTCAAATTGCTGCCATTTATAGAGCAGTCCATTTTGTCGAGGTGCATTTCACGCGGTGAAGAAACTTGCGGCCTATTTTAGCGCGTTCATAACTAATGTGGGACGAGTTGGGTGGCACAAAGCCGTCACACGCGACGCTGCGTGCTGAGATAATGAGAGTGGCCAGTCTATTTGATGGGGCAACAATGTCTGAGAACCGCCTGCAAAATGGGTGTTGGCGTCCCCATGGCAACGCCTCCCTCCCTCCCTTAGGAGAAATCATTTCTGCAGCTGCTTCCCTGCCTACCGGCTATCTCCCCCTCTTATGGTCTACAAGTTTGCCGAAGACGCACCAAAATAATTGCGGTTGAACACTAGCGACCCACACCCTTTAGTTCAGCCCCCTTCCCCATGTAAGAGTAGGTTGAAATTTCAGTGCTGTGGGCAGCTATTGTATTGCAAATTGAAAAAGCTTTGGTTAGCACTTTTTGCATCTTTTGCAACTTTTTCTATATCCATTTACCAGTCTCTGCATGCATGCATACATGTTGAAGGCTAATGCTCGTCCAGGTAAAGAGTAATCCCACTCCTACAAATATGTTTATGATTCATTGCTCCTTGCGCATCAAACCTTATCAAAACCCTCCTTTATTTGCGTTCATTGTGGCTCGAAGAAGGTCGTGTACATGTATGACAGATGAACGGCCGGATCGGCCACTCCTGTTGATTGGGAAGGCGGCAAAATGCCGCGGCAATGGCCTTTATCCAATTTCCGTACACAGCGCCGGGGCTGCCAGCTCATTATCTCTTACGAGCAACGAGATGCAATCGAGTGGGGGGGGGCAGAAGCTGGCACGTTACTTGCCACTGAAGCTTCACTGGTGCTGTGGCCAAGGTGTGACTCTGTCTTTTGCCGTGTGTGTGTGTGTGTGTGTGTGTGTGTGTGTGTGTGTGTGTGTGTGTGTGTGTGTGTGTGTGTGTGTGCGTGCGTGCGTGCGTGTGTGCGTGCTTGCGTGTGCGCGCGTGCTCTGGACACGTTGCTCCGTCACGTGGTTTTTGTTTTCCCAAAAAAAAGTCCAGTCTAGAGATTCATTTGCACGATTCGCTCCTTCTCCTCCTCTCTTTTCATCGGCCAATTTTTTTTTCTGAGGGCCTGGCCAATCCTCTGTTTTTACCTCGCTGACGGGCGGTCCTCTAGGAGCTCGAAATAAACGCCTCCATCCATCGCACGGCCGAGCGCCGGTGTCATAAAGCCGCCGCCGC